>QYAH01000502.1:0-44621 GCA_003988945.1 Chaetoscypha palmicola
GCGGCTACAAAATGATAGCAGAAGTCGACCAGTACCAGTTGATTGTCGAAATTAAACGCGAATTAAACGCCAGGTCACTCCGGAGTCCGGATACGCCGGCAGGACTCCGTACAACCAACATTCGAGCGGATCTGGCCGGATCGGACATACAGAGTACCTCGTACGTTTCTGAAGAAACGGTGGGTAAAGCCCGCAGTAAGAACGGATCGGAAACCAGTGTCAAATGCGGACTGCTGGACCAACGCGACGAATGTCACTTAGGCGGAATGTCACTGAGCGTCACTGAATGTCACTCGAGATGCGCCAGTGGTTACAGTAGTAGAATAGTGCTGAGTAACCCCACGAACACCAGCGCTGCTATCTCTTCGTCTGATACATAAGTATGTTTCCTTCCACAATCTATTAATTTCCATAGTTATTCCTCTGAAGCTCGTTCTGCGCTCGATTTCGCGAAACTCGGATCCGATTTTGACGCGATTGTCGAAGCCTATTGCGCCTCGCCCACCAGTTTTCTCAGTATCCCTCCTATAGCATCCAATCCAAAATCGGAAGAAAGATTGATCCGAGACTCCGAAAGAATAATTCGAACATGTCAGACGTGTGGGTGAGATTGTACTGTACGTCGAAGTACTACGTACGTACAGTACGAGGGACACAGGATCAGCTACCGGGAACAATTCAACCAATCGACGCACATTTCGGCATGTGTACGACTCCTGCGCGAGCATGGCAAGAGGCACGAGGGCATCACATGCAGCATAGAGTCGTTATCTCCGCCATAGGTACTCCGTACGCACTCATCCCTTGAATGTCTCTGGGTGTTGGCAAAGGCTCTGCATGATGGATATTGTCAATCTGGCTAAGATTCAAAATGTACGCGATGGTACCGTATGCAAACTCTCGTTGCTTTGTCGTCCTCGGTAGCTAATAATGGAGCGTATTCCCTAGAGTTTCCAGTTTTTCAGATGGTCAAGCTTTTCAGATGGCCAAGCTTTTCAGATGGCCAAGCTTTTTCGATTGGGTACTCCGTACAGTCCTACCGACCCTAGTGGGGCCGTCTTCCGGCTTGGCTTGACTACCTCCATAGACCTTACTTCGTATTACTCAGCTATGAGAGTGTGCAATCCATACGTACGAAGTAGTACAGCGGGGTGGACGTGGTGGCTTTCGTCTGGGTTGGCTTAGACAATATACCAGAAATGTCGACTGTTTCTGCGCCAAGTGGCTCTACTCTCGCCGACCAGCCTACCACGCGCTCTCATCCTCAAAGGCTCAGACCAAGAAGCAGAGTAGGGCCATGTTCTTGGGGAAACCGAAGTCTACTTCTAGCATCCAAGGTATTAGCTCACACAAGGTTGTGGCCGAGTTTTACGTGTACCAAGCTCTAGACGGACTAATCTCTCCGCAAACAACCGCTTCAGATCAAGCTCTACATCACGTGGCTGGTCTTCGTTCAATATGACTGGTAGCCAGGGTCGTCTGTTTGCGTCAGTCGGCGTGCCTTGATTACTAGATCCTGACATAGACGAATTACAACGTCCAAACGTTCATCTGGCGGGTCGGGTACTTTACTAAGTCAACTCCGGGTCTTCCGGCTCGTCCAGATTCATATCTATGGCAGAATCACCAGTTTTCTTCTGACTCTCATTCTCACTCGTTTTCTTTGCGCTTGTTAACATGAAATTTTCTCTGCTCTTCGCGGCTGCTGCTGCGCCTTGGGCGGCTGCGTTTTCTTTTAATTCTTGGGATTTGGGATTTCGAGGCTTGTACCCCCGTCAGCATTTCCATTCCGTCAATTTCGAGCCGCCCGCGACGCAAATCACACAATGGGATTCCAGATGCGATACTGGAAATCTATTCATGACTCCAAGAGGGCCGTTGGTTTCGGGAAATGCTCGTGGCCCGATCATTACGGATGCGAAGGGCAACTTGATATGGATGAATAATGGAGTATTTGCGCAAGCCCTGAATTTCCAGGTACAGAAATTCAAGGATCAAGACTATTTGACATTCTGGACGAAAACGAAAAAAGAAGATCGTGCAAAAGGTCAGCCAAAAAAGTCTTACGTGATGGTAAGGTGACGTGGTTCCACTCAAAATAAGCATATCTGACCTCACAGCTTAATTCTTCCTACGAGGTCGCATACAGGATTACCCCCGTGGGTAAAGGCCTCAAAGGAGATTCTCATGAATTCCGGATTACACCACAAGGTACTGCGCTCATAACCATATACTACAAGCACCAGGTCGATTGTACAGACATGGGTTTGGGCAAAAAGTGCTGGATCCAAGATGGCCTCTTCCAGGAAATCGATATCGAGACGGGGAAATTGATTTTTGAATGGCGAGCAACCGACCACATCCACATGAAGGATCTTTACAGCGCACCTTCTCGCAAGGACGGACACGGAAAATCCAAGGAAGATGCATTTGATTATTTTCACATCAACAGCGTTGATAAGACCGAATCCGGGGATTATGTCATCTCTGCTCGATACATGCATGCCGTGGTATGTGTCAGCGCAACAACAGGTGATATTATCTGGCAACTTGGTGGAAAGAACAACAACTTCCAAGATCTGGACAAAGCGACCGACTTTTCCTGGCAACATCATGTCACATGGCATGGCAACAACACGATATCCGTTTACGACAATCATGCCAACAATGTGTTTCACAAACCATCGGCGTTCAGCAAGGGTATGATCATTCATCTTGATATGGAGAACATGACAGCCACTCTTCTGGGAAAATACCCTCACCCCGACAGGATCCTCAACGTCTCGCAAGGCTCCGTGCAAATCGTCCCAGAGAGTGGCAATGTACTGGTAGGTTATGGCAACTCACCGGCCTTCGTTGAATTTACCGCCAAGGGGGAGGTGCTCTGCAGCGCACACTTTGCGCCGCACCTCGTCTTTGAGACGCTCGATTTCGGGTTTGTCAAGTCGTACAGAATCTTCAAGAGCCCTTGGATAGGAAGGCCTAAGACCATACCCGATGTGAAGGTGGAGGATGGGAAAGTGTTCGTCAGTTGGAACGGAGCGACTGAGGTGACGTCGTGGCGGCTGGAAACAGCCAAGACACTAGACACGCCCAATGACGGATTTGCGACCGTACAAGAATTAGAGCGCGACGGCTTCGAGACTAGCTTCGCGCTTAATGAACGAGATAATATTGATAAGTTCGTGAGGGTCGTGGCGCTGGATGCCAAGAGAGGCATATTAGCAACGTCGGCGCTTGCGAGAACTCCTACATCTTCATTTGTAAGTCATATACCCGCTTGACATCACTACACGCCTTAGCTAACTCAGCCAAGTTTCTTCTCTTCCTGCTCCGGCTCATCCTCATTGCTTTCATTATCTCCATTATCGCCTCGGCAGCTTACGTCGCAACCTTTATCCTTTCGCATCGACGATTACCGCGCCTTCCCGGACTGCAGCATGTTCCTATAAGGCTAATGGATCTTCCCAAGAAGTTGGCCGATCTCCGAGCGCGATCACGATATGCAACTGTGAGAGGCACTCACGAGTTCGACCCTGATTTTGACTCTGAAGCCAACGCTGAAGACGACCCTTTACTACACGAGGAGCGAGACCCATGAGATTAAAGAGCTGAGATGTTCTCAGTGCTAATGTAATTGCTTGCCTGCCAGATCGGTCTACCGAAGACGTCGCACGTGACGACTGGGCATTTTTCATGTAAATTTGAATCCATTTGGAAGACCAGGGCGTGAAAACAGGGCGAGACTCAACGCGAAAGCTTGTCTCAGGCGTTCAACACGATGAAGTGTTCGCATCGGAGGATCAATAAGGCGTTACAACATATTGGCTAAGTCACACAAATTGGACACTGGCGTAATATCTATGCTTGTTGTCGTTTGATTTTGGATCATTTGTTCTTAGAATCGTCATTGCTAGATTAATAGGATACCCTGCTCATTTTCAGCGCCGAACGCTACTTTGCTGGTTGATGTTTCAGATGTGAGGATTTGAGAGAGAATGCTGACTGTATTATATTGGTCGCTGATTGCTCCCGGAGTGTGTCGCTCGTATGGTGGTAACTTTACCTGTATGGGGCTCGCAAATTACGCGATGGCGACATGAGAAGATGATAATTTACCCATTCCAACTTATATACAATCCACTCCTCCACATCTCCCGCCCACACCTCTCTTCGATCTCATCTACACAGCCGTGTAAGTACTCCCAATCTCCCCCCATTTGACCTCACTAAACGTCACCCTAGGATCCGCCTCGACAGTCCTAATAACCTCCGGATTTCCCTCCGTCGCATTACACGGCCCCGAACTCCCACTATCCATCCAATTCATAAACCCACCAACATCCCACCAAACACTAAAAATCAACACCATGCCCCTCCCAAGCGCAGCGCCCATGCCCTCTATCCCGCCAAGCGGCATAAACGTCCCACCCCCCGGCCGCGAACAATACGCATTATTCAACTCATCCACCACCTCGTCCCCCATCATCAACGACGCATTCTCAATCACCTGCCCATCCTGCACATACAAGCGTCTGATGGCCGTCATATTCCCACTCACGGGATCCGCAGGGAACTGCGTGACCACGGTAAACGGACGACTGGTGTCGACTTTCAGCGCCGCCCCGTAGTAATCCCTATGACCGAGCGCGTACGGGTTATAGCTGCATCCCCATTTATCGCAGACGCCGTCGAATTCGCACTCGGGCCCCGTGCAGCCGTAGAGACCGGGCACGGAACAGGTGTGTGGTGCGATGGAGGTCGCTTCGCGGTTGGCTTCCCAGATGTCCATTTCGTTGCAGCAGAGACCCAGGCCGTTTATATTTGCCTGGCGATGTCAATATCCAGCATCCATTGTGCCGCCAAGGGCAGGGACGGGAAGAAGACGTACCTCGCCATTGATAAACGGCTTCCCGTAACACTGCGCATCGCAATATCCCGTCCCATACCTCGCGCCGCCGGGATTCAGCGCGCTCCGTCCTCCTTCTTTCTCCATCTCGCTGAGATACAACGCCCCGTTCATCCCACACGGCAGCTTGCTAGCATCGACGTCGAATGCGAACTCGCGGCCGTTAAGCTGCAACATCTCGTAATCCCTGCCCTCCGCGTCCAGCAAATACACACGCGGACTCACCGTCTGCCCGTCCATCAACTGCCGCAGCAGCAAACTAGAGCCCGATGTCGTCACGCCGTGGATGCTGTAATCGCTGATGCCGTCGATGATGCAGTTTGCGGCGCAGGTCGCGGCGTCCGGGCACACGGTGGCGTTGGGGGGGTTGTCGCCGTCGCCGCAGCTGAGTGAGGGCTGCGCTTTTTGGTATACCGGGTGCGACATGGAGTCGAGGACGATCAGGCTGGTTTGGGGGACGCAGCCGCCGGCTTTGGTGCAGGTGTAGGTTTGGAGCTTGGGGTGGATTTCCGGGAGGGTGCCGGGGGTTTGGGCGGTTGTGAGGCCCAGGAGGAGGAGGAGGGGGAGCGTGGGAGACATGTTGTGGATTTCGTGCGGTTGAGAAGGGATTGAGGACGTGTGATGGGAAGGCTGGAGGAGGAAGATGGTCGTTCCTTCAAATACCTCCCCCGCAAGCAATCCGGACACTTATCTTCCGTCGAAATGACTTCATTCCCAAGCCATCCTCCCCTCGATATTATATATCCACGGCCCGCGAACCCTACCTCGTCCAGGAACGAAAGTATGAAATCTGGGGAGCCGCGGGGTTTACTTTGTTTGACGATCCGACGGGAAAATAGGAGAAACTTTTATCCAGACGTTTAGGGGAGGCTCGGCACTTTATGGGTGCTTTTGACGAAGGGGTAATGTTCTTGCGTCGTCCTTCTCGGCTAATTGGTGTTGAGGCTTTGGGACGGATAGCCGGGCTGGGCGGGCTTGTTGGTGGGATGTTTTGGGTTTGAGATCGTCGGGCGGCGGATTGTCGTTTTGATTGTGGTCTCTTGGGAAGTCATCTTTTACAAGATGTTGGATGATGTCCAGCTAGACTTGGCGGCGATGCAGCTGATGGGACGTCTACAAGATCAACGTTAACGATGGCGTTGTCAGTGGGGACTCTGAGCCTTAGCGAGTGTAGAACGATACTAGTATTTGAACTCGCGCGGTGTTCTAATAAAGCTGACTGGCGGCTGGATAAGCGACGGCTCGATCCTCATTGACGACTATAACTGGTGCTTCCATCCCACGTCTCCTTCCGTCGCGCCAACAACATCATCAACTAACTTCGACTCCGTGTTCTCCTCCACACATCCTCAACCACGTTTGTTAGAAAACATCTAAAGAGAGAACGCGTATAGAAAAAGACACATTTAGGAAAAGAGAACTCGACGACAATAGGTCGCACAATCGGGCAGAAATAATACGCGATAAAGCGCAGAACTCGAAGGCAGCAAATCAATACAGAGAGGAGAAACTCGATGAATAGAGATGATACTTCAGTCCTTATTTCACCAACAACGGCGCGTTAGATCGTGAAAAGCTTCGACGTCGTCGATCGAATCTGCTTCGTATTTCGGGATTGTCAAATGCTTTATACGCGAAGCCATACGACTCTGAACCCGAATGATGAGTGGACGCCGGTGACGATATTGACTCTGGGGTTTGCTGAGCATTTGTGAGCCGCCCACGGACGCATCTGAGTAGTGAGGTTTTAGGTGCATTGCTGTCCTATCGTGGGGTAAACTGTGATTTGTAGCTGATCGGAAGAGGTTTCCACGATTGAAAAGTGTTGTACTGTACTGCACATGAAGATGCTCATATCTACCTTCGTCTAGCGCAAGGCCCTCCAGGTACCAACTTATGAACTCTTGCAGTTGGAGTTCATTCATTCTCTGACTAAAGCGGATTTCGGTGAGCTTTCCAACCGGGAATCTTGGAATCCGCTCCTCTATCCCTACTCTAGGCGCCTGTTCCTTCTCATTTCAAGTATCAGACCAATCCTCGGTGACATTCCTTGATTCAACAATTCAGCTGCTCTCATGAATCAAGTCAGCAAGAGACGGAGGACGCCGGTACCAGCGGACCGACACCAGGGAGTTTCCTCTTCGATCACCGATCGCATTTATCGATACCTATTCCTCGTGCTGTGATATACGAAACCAGCTGCAAACGAACGGCCCCAAGCTTAAATCCTCAAGAGACCGGATACATGGCTTGAATACTCTAGTACTACAGTACGGAGAGGATTTCTCCCAAACACCAATGAAGTGAAAGAGGTAAGTTACTGCCACTTTTTCAAGAAGCGCTACTGTCTAGCAAGCAATCAGCCGTTGTTACTGGCGCGCCTCGACGTACGAAGAAGACCAAGGACAAGACAAATAAAGTCTTTCGTAGCTCAGCGCGCGACTGGATGAACTCCAAGGAACTAACACGCACAAGCTCAACCGTTTTCAAAACTATTCTACATCCAGATGCAAAGTGTCTAAGAGACGTGGAGCAAGTATAGGATAGACCCATGAAACCACAGCGAGCAATCGCATTGCTATTACGTTTCGTAGCGAGCATGCTTTATTCTCTAGCGCTTACATTCCAAGAGCCATGGTGTTGTTCCTCGCGAAACAGAGGATCGGAGACCCGCATGTCGAGCAGAGAACAAGAATCAGCTACCGAGTATCTCCTGGAAGTCTGCTCGCCGATGAAGCTCACCTCCTGGGACACCAATCGTGACCAATGCAGGGCAGTAAAGTGCTCTATTTGGCCTGGTTGTGGAAGCACTACTAAGACAATGAGTGCGATTTCCCTGTTGGGTGTTCCCATCTCGTTGTAGGAGCAGGTCTTGCATCATGTTGAAGCGAGAAAAAGTTGGATGCACACAAGCGAACTGTGCTCTTTCGTGACCATTATTGTTGAACCTTGATTCCACGCAATTCTTCACTGACACCACAAGTCTGTCTGTCTTCGGCGACCAAAGATGAGAATTTACTTCCAACACCTCCGGGTCCTTTCAAAAGGTCCGATCAAGCAACAGACAATGCGCAAGCCTTCATTCTCAAGCGAGCATGACCGCTTAATCTCACGATCCACCCAACGACTCTCATCTCAGCCTCCTCAAACGGAACCCCCGCTGCACCTCTCCAAGATACGTTCCCATCTGCCGTTGTGCCCATGTGTCTCTCATACAACACTCAGCTTCCAAAGAGAACCTTCCATCAGCCTTCTCCACGCCAGGATCCGCTGTCAAAACCCTCTTGACCGTTCTTCCTCCTCTCAAACCGCTCGCTTATCCCCACATTCCTCCCCAGCCTCAAAGCCAAGCATCGCCAAGTCTCGTCTGTCGGTAAAAAACCATTTGACCCATCACTTCACAGCACCCACGACATCTGTGGCGTCCTCACACAGCGCTGAGCATTAAGTAATCGGCGACCTCCCTTCCAATCACATCTCGATGTCAAATGGGCTGCCTGGGCGATTCTTGACATCGTATGCTTCTTACTCAGTACCTAGTACCTAGGTCTACTAGTGTATACAGCTACAATGCGAGAACAACGGCGGATCCATGATATGAGTCCTTACATTTCGTTTGCTCGACTTCGTCTTGCGTCCTCACGTCAGCGAAGGCTTGTGGTCCAATTGACTCGTGGATCTTGCTGGATGCACGACAACGTTACCTGTGCTGAAGTGAAATTGGCAATGGAGTGATGGAGATGAAGGGAATAGTCGCGATAGAACGTCCCTCAATTCATCACTGCGGTTTGTATATAATCTCGAGCTGCATCCCGAGTAACAATTTCTTTCCTCATCCTCATCTCATTTGGTTCCATCTCCTTTTGTATCTGCATATCTCCTTGCATTTCCATTTCCATCTTAACGATCGCTCAACACATCTATCGTTAAATTTCAAAGTCAACAGTCGATTCCTGCATATAGAATTTTTCATCGATTTCTTTATCACGATGCATTTCACCGAACTCGCAACATTTCTTCTCGCTATCGCTCCAGTCGTTTTCGCCAGTCCCATCGCTGTACGCGAAGATGATCTAGAAGACGAAGCAGTTTTCCTGACGAAATGCGACCTGTACATGAAAGACAACGACGAAACCCCCAACGGCCAAAAAGACAAGCTCTTCTACTTCCGAAACCTCGCCGACTCAAACGGGATGCAAAACGACGAAGCGTACGCCAGCAACCCGGGAGACAAAACTAAGCCCGTCGACTGGACCAGCGGATCAGACACAAACCCCATCAAAGGGAGGTTAGACAAGAGAAGCTTCATTGCCTATGACATCGCCGAGAAGGGCGACAAAGATACCAATGCCACCGGATACGCTGATCTAGGCGGTGCGAAAATGCGCTGCTACAGCGGCGCGAACGCATACTGGAAGCAAGACTATGGGCCAAAGATGTACGTCAAATGTCGCGCCGACTATTACTGCACCAGAATCGAACGTATGATCCGCCGCACCACCTACGACATCAAGAGCACTCTAGAGGATGTAGTCATGACCGGCCACGTAAATATGGAGGACATGGAGAACGACCCCGAGGTGCAGGAGATGGTCAAAGACGTCTTCCGAGGAATCAAGGACCACTACAAGGAGAACAGAGCTGATGGCGAGGGCCACGATATTGGCAACTCGGGACACAGAGTTGAATATACCGTCCATCGCAACAACAGACCTGGAGATCGTTACTTTGTGGAGAACGCCATCGACAAGATCACCGAGCAACTCACTGATAACATGTACAAGGAGCTTTGGAAGATCGCCAAGGTCTCAGGTGAGTAGCGAAACCCTATTCTCATGTTCACAACCAGAAACTAATCCAGTGCAATAGGCGCAACAGCATGGCCAATCGGAGCCAGTGGCAACATGAGATACTCCCACAAGCACACAATCGCAATGCCAAGCCAGATCACAGTCGAAGTCTCAGTCGCCGACCAGCAGATTGGAGAGTGGGCGCCACGCGATACAGTCATTGTCAGAATCGTCAAGAAGGAAGGTGGCGCGTGTCTCGTCAACGATGTCTTCAGTGTCGCTTTCAAAGCTGCTTTCACTGCTGCTTCGGCTGCTACTGCTGGTGGTGTGAGCGCGGCTGCTGGTGGTCTTGGTGTTGTTAGTAGTGAGATTATTTCGGCTATGTGCTGAGGGGGGTTATCTGACGTTGAAAACCGCGAGCTCATGTGATGTCCTAGAGTATTGCGCGAGCCACGATAGGAACGTGTTGAGAGTCTGGATGTGCATATTAGCTTACTTTTGTTAATCTGTCTTGCATTTTTCCCTGTAAATAGCATTGATCAAATTGCATATTCTTTCTCCTACCTCATGGTAGCCGCAAGTCCTTCTCCCTTTCCAAGGCATTAACAAGTTCATAGCTCTCTACTGTAAGAAAAAGTGTGGAGATGAACAGTTAAGCCTTTTCTTGATCCGGCAAAAACACACTTTCAAGCCTTAAATTGAGGCCGGCGTAGTGTCTGAAAAGCGTGATTTTTGACTTCTACTACGTCGAAGATTTAGTCGTATTGATGAAGCACCCGGTATAAGGCAGTCAAAATGTATATGTCGTTCCACATATCGAGCAGGTCCCACCAAGACAATCTAGCTCTCTGCTCTCACGGCAACCGAAGAAATGCGCTACTCAGTGGACAATCATGTATTAAAGATTGAAATCTTCAGGACGCACCAAAATTATTGACATGTGCTGTGTTAGCGAAATATAAAACACAATAGATGGTCCCAGTTCCATTTCTATGCAAAAAAAAGTGTAGTTTCAGCAGCCAAACTAGACAATCTCTGGCCGTAGAAAATTGTATAGCTTTCTCCGCGGGAGTCTCAATCTTCTCTTCCTGCTCTTAACTGCTCGCCGCCCTCAAATCCCTCACAAATCCTTGGAGCGCCACGCCATTGGCGTTAGAAATAGTCGCGGCGACGAGAAGTCTCAGTCAGTGGGACGGGCCCTATCAACACCCATATTCCTGATCGCTGCCCAGCGAACATCTCAGATGACGTATCAGGGATGCTACAAAAGGATGTATTGGCAGCTTGCGCAGACGCGAGTATAGCAGTAGCATCTCAAGATCACACATAATCATTGGATATTTCGAAGGCCTGGAAGCCACGATGCAATCCAACTATAAGTCGTAACGCCGACGGGCTTCTCTTCAATGGCTGTGGCAGTGGAAGCACGAGGCGAGTTCGGCATGGGTGATGATTGATCTGTTGTCAGCGCCGGCTCAAGCTCCGCTGCAGCAACGGATGTTTTGGTGGTCTTCGTAATCAAAGGAAGCAGCGATGCTGCGTCGGCTGAAAGCGATTGTGGCAGCTTGTGAACAATCGCCAATGGCTTCCGCCTTGGAAGACCATGGTATTGTTTACTTGAAATGAGGGGGTCGGCGCCGTGTTCGAGAAAAATCCTCATGATACGAGCCCACGTCCTCGCATCCGCAGTCCACTCTTCACTCCGAAAAGATTGTGGATCCCAAAGATCTTCTTCGAACTCGTATCTAGAGAGATGCCAAAAGGCACCCGTCAAGACTTCTTGCCAAGGAGAATCGCCATGAAAAGAGAAGTTTGGGTTCGCTCCCGCTTCCAGCGCCCTTTGCACGACGGCTGGGTCGGGAATTTGGGATTCGCCAGCTCTTTTCGGGCGAGAATAAGTAGTGACACTGTGTATCAGCAAGTGATAATTCACATCGTGGTCAACCACTAGTCCCGTTTGATCTTTGTGAGTAACATAGTGATGGAGGCCCAATCCGACCGCGAGATCATAAAAAGACACAGATCGGTGGTAAGGCTTGATATTTGCGATTTCGATACCATAGGTCCAATGAGTAAGGCCTTGAGCGGCAGCTTCGAATTTCTGGAAGTTTGACGCACTCTCGTTGCCGGTGGCAATATCGATGCGCTGGCTCACCTGAACTGCATCAAACGCACGTGTAAGACCACTTGAAGGCTCTTCTCGAAGTGACCCGATAGCCATCGACTTTTCATGCGTGTGTGTAATAGGTCGGTGATATTCATCACTCGATCGACAGTCAAAGAAGTGATCAGAGTCATCCTCAGATTCCAGAGCTTTCAGATAGAGCGGCACGCGTCGAGTATCTTTGGACGTGCTGCTTATCTTCACAGACCCATCATCAACTCTCCCTGATATACTTTTCGCGTCAGATATCCGCCATTGGTACGTCGCTGCAGCATCCAATTGATCTAACAATGCAGGAAAGCCTTCATCGAAAAAGTTCTCCGTCTCTTTGGCATAGTGCAGTGCATCTCTAACAATATTCATGTCTAATGGATTACGATGATCTGATCTCAATCCTTTCAACTGAAGAACCGAGGAGCGGAGCAGTGCTAAATGGGGACAAAACTTTGTCGCCTGCGTATGTTTGAGTATCTTCTGCCAAATTGTAGGCTTTTTGAGAAAATCAGAGACAGTCCGATGCAAACACACTACTCGAGCATCGGGGGCAATGTTTGAGTACTTCGATTCGTACGCTTCTAACAACCCAGAACATACGCTTTTCAGCCTACTGTCCATAAGCTTGCAACGCCTAGCGATCTGCTCGTTAGTGAGTGCTCGCAAGGGTGCGTTTATGGACAGGCGTTCGTCTTCATCCTCTGCCCAGGACAACTGCAGGAGTGTAATCTGGTGGTTTGTTGATTCTCGCTGCGCAACCAGAACAAGTTGAAACATTTGAGACGCCTGCTCTAGATAAAATGGATCTGTCCCGCTAAGCATATGATCGTAAAGTGCCTCCAAATCAGCTGGGAGATGCCTCAGTCGCTTCTGAAGATCAGAGATGCGATTCTTGTCGCGCAAGCCTTGGAGAAGAGATCTGACCACGAGTTTTACCCATAAGAAAACACCATCAGCCTTGTTTACTATTTCGCTGACCAGGTGACGTGCATGCTCTGGACTACTTAAAGATAGACTGGCCATGTGTCGATGATTGGCCAGTTTGTCTTCCACATAACGACTTATATCTTCATGTGTAAGCTTTTGAAGTTTCAAACTTGGATATGGGTCAAAGGCTTCTTCGAATACAACCAAAGGGCGACTTGACAAACACATCTTTAAGCCAGGCTCATGAGCGAACGAAAGAAAGAACTCTGCAATGTCATCGTGATCCCCATCGCACTCATCTAGTCCATCAACAAAGAAGCAGAGTTTGATATTCTGCCTCCGGCTCTCTTCAATAAGTATTCGAAAGGCACGTTTCAATTGTGAAAGGCTCCATAATTTTGATTCTTGGAACAAAAGAGAGGCCTTCGACGGAGCCGTTCCGAGTCTCATGGCAGTTTTCGCCCTGGTCGTCCAAGCATCCCACGCGGAGGGGAATATCTTTGGAAGTAATTCCCGATGTATCTGTAAAGTTTCGAAGAGCAAGGTACGTAGTAGACCACGCTGAGACTTCTGCTCTGGGCTCCCGCTATTCCAGAAGAAGAATCCAGACAGGTCGCAAGACGAAGGCCCCGCCCAATCATCCAACTTATTTCTGGTTTTAGGGTGATTGTAAAGGTATTTCATTAACGTCGATTTTCCACTTCCTGCCTTTCCATTAATCCAGTACAAGCCAGTGCTATGTTCCAGCCAGTCGACGAAATTGCTCCACCCTCTGTCTTTCGCCGACGGACTTTTGAATATCCATTCGAAGGTTTTATTGTGGGCAATTTCGAGATCTTCCTGGCGATCTCTGATGCTCGTGAAATCGAGGCTACCTAGGATGGCATTTTCTACGACGAGAAGCATCATTTCTTGCTCAACCAATACTGCCGTGGCTGAATTGGATGAACCTCTCAACACATTCTCTTCTTGTTCACCGTTGTGATGTGGGAGCGTCTGCAGCGTACCATGATTCTCCAACGCAATTTTTTCGTGAATACCTTGGAGGTGCGCCAGCTTCTCCGCCTGGTTCTGGAGTTCGAGCGCAAATTCGTCGCGGACACTAAGGAAGGTATGGATTATCGATTGCGTGGATTCGGTCAATTGATGAGAGGTTTGAGCTTGTCGCATAGCAATTGACTTAATCGTGCCCCTAGTGTTGGTTAGCAACACCGCAATGTATAACACAGATAATGTCCATAGTTCAGTCGCGTTCGTGGACTAGTACTGCAATTTGATAATAGACTTGGGTCTCTAGTCGATATTCTAGTCACCTAACAAGGAGTACAACGAATTCCCACGATTTCGAAACTCGTACCTGAACGATATCAAGACTCTAAATTCGATCTCACTCCGTATCTCGCCCAGCTGGCCTGCCAACATATCCATTTCTTCGCGACTCCATGTTGCCCGAAGAGCTTTTTTGAAGCTCTCCCAGTTCCTGTGCGAAGAGCCATCCCGAACCTTTAGCTTGGCTAATCTGGCGACCAGCTGGTCTGCAATGTTGTCACATTGCTGACACAAATTCCGTAGTGCTATCTCGTCTTCCGAGCGACATTCTTCCGGGCTGTCGAATTCAAGCTTGCCCGGCTCTCGAACAGAGTTATGCAGATTCGTGGTCAGAGTAACAAGATCCTGAGTCAGCGTCTCCAAGACAATTTGGTCTGACAGCGTCCCATTTACGGATTTGTAGATCTGGCGCGTTTGGGAGACCAATTTGCACCCAAAATCGACAAATGCGATAACATTGGAAGCCAGAGAGAGGGCGGAAATTGGGTCCATGATGTCGCCATCAGCATCGCGCGTGAGGCGTAATCACCGCCATGAGTCCTCGACCTCCAAGCTTGAGCGAGAGGGCTGCAGACGAATGGTCATCCGCAAGACTCGCAAGATGTGGTACATCAGTACTGAGGGGCCATGGTGGTCAGCTTGCATGTGCAGGTGGTGGCACAGATCGTCCTCGTGCAGCATGGCAGCTCCCACTCTTGGTGGTATCCATGATCATTTAAATAGAAGTAAACCACGGATTTCGACACATGTAGACGAGCCCACGGCGAAGAATAGTCCTGGTAGAGCTTGTTGGAAGATACGAGCTGATGAAGGTGCAAGAGGCCAGTATATTTACACAAGGACGTTGAGGGAACGAGTAGGAGTTTGAAATTGGTGCCTTAGTGCCTTAAAGATCTCCAGACTCGCAGGTTTATCTGCGTAAGGCTTCATCAGAGAAGCGGTCGAATGCCACATATCACAAAACAAGCAGTGTTGGCACATGAATTCTGGTCATGGCATGGTCGAGCACTTACAATCTTGAACGTAGACGTTGAATCAAATTGTATTCAGAATACCCTCCGAATCATTTCCTGCTTGCATCCGGAGCAGCTCAATGTCGAGATGCATTACAATGTGCGCTCAGAGGTCGTTCAGTTCCTTTGGAATCAACCCCTACCTCGCCCACCGCCACGACCGCGACCACGACCACGCCCACCAAAAGCTCCTCGATGATAATTCCCATTACCATTTGCCCCGCCCCTCCAGCTTCCATCTGCACTAGTTGAAGCAACGCTTTTGTTCGTGAAATCGGGGAAGAAAGATATATCTCGCGAACAATCGGTAGGAACAACACCTTCGGTCACCTCGACATCCGGCTCAGTGCGTAGTCGCTTGGCCAAAGCCTCACCTTGACTGATCGGCATCGACGAATAACCCTTTTTGAGACTATCACCAATACACGTGCGAAGAAACGCTGTGAAATTCTTAAGACAGGGAACAGGCATACCCATGGCCTTGAAAAACTGAGGAAAGCTTTCGATCTGGTGGATTTTCTTGATGGAATCTGCCAGGCCCTTCGCAGATCCTCTGGGAGGTGCTCCATGTCGATTGAAAGCTTCCTCTCGCAGTTCAGTGAGAGGTTTCCTGGGGTTGCCCACTGCAGTCCGTCGAAACAAATTGAGGAACATCAAAAGTCGATATGAAGTCTTACTGGCTAGAAAGGTCTGCTTGAGTCGATAATTGGAAACATTAGATGGCTCTAAGTAACTGAGATCTGCCATACCGGCTCCTCGCTTATCAAGCATCCAAACCACATTCCGAGTAATAGTCTCCTTGATGATTGCTTCCAGGATAGTTGGAGTCATTTCGACATCGCTGATCAAGACGGTGATAAGGAGATGGCCTAGACTTGGACAATCTGTCTTCGACGTTGCGCCACCTATGAAGCTATTCAAGCTGGCGTTCGCGGACGTGGTAATAGAGGCGTCTTCCGTTGCAAGACACAGCAGCATGTGGAAAAGGTGGAAATAGGACTCGATAGCTTTTTCCGAAGCATGGGTCAGAGTACTCCTCACTTTCTCGGTGTATGAGTAGTAAGATAGCTTTTCTGTCTTATTCGACGCTTTTTCGTTGAGTGTGACTACCACATCATTCATGAAATGATGGACAACTTGAACCGGCGGCACATTTCCCAGATTGCCGGCTTGGGCAATCACGGCTAGATTTGATTGAACGTCACTTCTGACATTCCTCCAATGTCCCTGAGATATTGGGAGTGGCAGCCATGCTTCGAAGCGCCTGCCTTGAGTCGACTGTCGGATGTAATGAGTGTGGAAGCCTTCTTCAGACAAGAGGTCGAACTCCGATTGTATGGATTTTTTGACTCCCCTCCCGACAAGACTCACGCCGACCCCAAGCTTGACAGAGCCGAACCCTTTTTTGAGACAGAAACACTGCAATTCCCGGGTGCGGATAACATCGTAGTTGGTTATGATCTGGCTAATCTTGGCCCATGCCTTTGCGAATGCCATCAAATCCTCATAATCGAGTTGGTCGCATATTAAAAGAAGGAGCTCATCCGGCAACCTCTTCTGAACGAGATGGCAGACAGACACTTCATTAGTCGTTGGAACTAGCCTTTTTGGATTCAACGTTAGGCTGAGAAGATCCAGCTGCTCGTCTACTATCTCTGTAGATGGATTTCCTCCCTTTGGAGCTGATTCTGACGAGTCTAGTCCTCCACTGGCGTCCTCGACAGGAGATACATTGTAATCGCATTGCTTACAGTCATAGGAAGTCTTGGAGTGTTTTTGCTGATCCCGATACTGAGCTAGTTTAACTGAGTACCCACCACCAACCTGCTCAATCTCGTCGCTGCTGAAAAAGCTGAGCAGTTGAATGGCGACTGCTTTCAGAGTGTACGCCGACGTGTATCCGTCCTTTGTATTCAGGATCGAGGCACAAATGTAGTCGCCGAATATGTTTGGATGCATAATTTGTGAGTCCATCTTGATCCTGGGCGGTAATAATGGATACTTGGTGGGGAACTGGACCGTCATATGTATCGCACCATATCCGTCCACGGTAAGAATGAGGCAGGCTTCTTCAAAATTGTCTTCGCGGATGTGTAAGGCGATGTTGGGATAGGGCTTTGCTTGGAGCTCCGCGATGTCTTGCAAGAGCCTCTGGTGCAAATTGGCCCCGCCCGAGATATTTGCCATCTTGGAAGCCATGTCAGACGTGAGATGAGGACTTGCGCCTCTGATAAGCTCGAGGGCGTGAAGGTTCAAGAGGCAGCTGTTCAAGTGAAGGTAAGTGTTAAAGGAGTGACTTCAAGAGGACCTGCAAAGTAGAACGAATTCACGACGACGTAAGGCGTAAACTAGACTTTGAAGTTCATCCTACAAGGCCGCAGATGAGGTGGACTATAAACTCTTTTGTATCTCCTTCGTGTTGATTCTGAATGGTTCGGCCGTGAGTCACTAGCTGCGGCGAGGATGAACATCTAAGCGAATGTAAACGAATGTTCGCCAAGGCAAAACTGGGGGGCCTCATTTTGAATACGGAGTAGTGAAGTAACTCGCGACGACCGCCAAAAGTAGCACAATTCGATACTACCAAAGAGGAACAATTCTGCCATTGTTCAACTCACCTTTTTTGAGGCATCAAAGCAATGCTCAACGTCTTTGATCAAGTACCAAGGCGTCAATGGAAGTGTTATCTAGGATCCTCAATTCTTTGTCCATCCTAACAATCGCTCTTCAATGAGTTTGCTGTTCCGAATCTTTAGACTTTCCCACGGTCGCTGACTGGTACAGAGCGGACTGTGTACGTCAGTGGAAGTCGCTCCACTAGAGGTGGTGGCGGTAATCCACTTGCACTTACCATCCCTGTCCGAACATTTTCTGGATCTGTATCAGGTTAGGATTTTTGCACATCAAAGTAATCCATCGCCAGGAATCGATATTATTTGTACAATTATTTTTTATTTCCTTGTGAACGTGACTTTAGTTCACGTAGTAACAGCACCGCCGTTGCATGCAAGGAAAGTAGGAGTTGTTTCACGAATCACGTGTGTTCTTATAATTCATTCTGTGTTTTGATAAAATCTATTGGTATTGTAAACATGCTTATCCATAAAAATATTCAAGCATCTTCCTGAAGTCGTCATCACGCCTATCTACCAGAGACTCATGGACGCCTTCAAAGTCGCGTCTCCAGTGCTCCTATCATAGATGCGTTCTTCAAAGTCTTAGTAAAACATCCAATCATCAGGCCGTGAACCAACACTAAGTCCACTCATAAAGTTCAGTGATGATCTTCCCAGGCTTGCTTCCTTGTTGATAGCAGCAACTGCGGCAACTGAAGAGCGATAGTCTTCTGTTGGATCAAGACCGATCTTGGTTGAAGATAAAGAAAGTCCGTGTTTTTCCAGCAAAGCCCTCAAGCTTCGTGTTGTGCCACTGGCTTCTACATATCTATCAGCCGTAGCTGCGCTTGCTACCTGTTCCACAGACTCAAGAAATTGCCGGCGTACCTCCCATGCCTTTGTGGGGATTTCTGACAACGCTTTTTTGTCCGTGGGATGATCTGGGGGCAATTGTCGCTCAGTAAACTTGGCCTGAAACTGTACGAAGATGTTGCCAAATAATGGGTGTCCGAAATTGGGCGTTTCTTGAATCGAGATGCTTATGTACTGCATCAGTTCTGAGAGGGTTGAAGGCTGGCTTGTTGGGAGTTCATCAGCTCTTTGCTGTTCCGTCATCGCGCATGGAAACTGAAGCGTTGGTTTATAACCACAGTAACGTTTTCTTTCGAGATCCTCAACGGAAACCTTGAAGTTTCCCTGAAGCAATTCTAAGACCTCCGCGACCACTCCCTTGGCCTTTGAACGATCTTGCTCACTTGGATTACCACAGAACACATACTGGTTAGGCTTGTTCCAAGAGATAGTTATCTCTCGGTCAAGAAATGTTGTCGTTTCTCTACCATCCTGTGTCTGGCTAATTGACAGTGTTTCTTTATTGCGGACATTGATGGTCCAATCGCCATCGGGAAGGTTCACTACCTCGACGACACCACCTTCAGGCTCGCCTAAGACAGTTGAGAATGTGAGAGGTTCTAGAGGCACACTTGGTACGAGCATTTTGCCCGTTTCAGGAACAAGAGAGGCTCCACTCCGGCAGAGGGGATATCTGTTTCCTTCAATTTTACTATAACACACGTCGCAGACGAGATGGTTACAAAGTGTGGATCGGATCATAGGGGTGGAAGAATTGACTACCTTGTAGCAGATAGGACATTCATGCTCATTGCTTTCGAGGGAGCGACTCGTGCGCAGCATTTGTGCGCTTAGGCTTTTTAGGTTGTGAAGCGGATTGAGAGACATTTTTCAGTTGTCCAGAAGTTTTGCCAGGGAGAAGTAGAAGGTAGATTTCCGGAAATATATAGAAAAGACGGCAGAATTGTTTCTTGGGTGGCTAAACATTGTCTTTACGGTTGAATTAAGTCTGGCAACTTTGTTCTTTCGAATACCTCATCTTGTTCTACGACTTGATTACATTCAGGCAGGTTTATTATCATATACCCTACGGAGGCTCTGGGGTCCGTAAATACGGTAAGCGTTACCGTAAATTCCATGGTGTTATTAACCGTCTTTACGGTACGATTTTATAGTGTTGTCCTCTATCTTTACGAACTAATTCAAGTAAATCTCATAAATATAGTGACTAAAATCGGATGTAAAAGTGCCACCTCTCTATAAAGATAGACTCTATTAATATAGACTAGACGTCTGTAAATATAGAATCTCTACACTACTACGATCTTTTACAATTATTACACATTTCGACTCTACTTATTATCAAACACGCTCATACACTTTACCCCTTAGTCTACGTTACTCCTTACTCCACATCGCGCCTTACTCTACCTCCTACTATTGTCTACCTTGCTTTCGCCTACCTCGCTGTCGCTAACCTAAGGAGAGAGGGGGGGAGGGAGGCGTACTTACGATTTTTTAACAAAGAGAGAAAGAGAGAAAGAGAGAAAGAGAGAAAGAGAGAAAGAGAGAAAGAGTAGAAGAGTGGAAGAGAAGGAGCGAAAAGTCTGAAATTAGGAGTGACAGGGGTAGTTTCAGTCTTATTCCGTAAATACGGTTATTATACAACTAATAGTATAACTCGAAAAGAGCTCTAGAGCGAGAATACGGTAGCTAGTACTATATTAATAGGATTAACACTATAAATAGTGTACATTTCACTATATTTATAGACTCGAAACCTCCGTAGGGATACTACTCTCTCATATAGGGGGTGTCGCTTAAATTTTGCGATGTGCGCCTTCATGACTGAGAACCTTCTCGCAGCAATTAGGGAGACTTGACATTTTGAACTTGCTAATCTAATTAACTTCGACTCCTTTCCATGAGTAGTCTTCTTGGACGATTGAACGCGAGCATTTAGGAAGTGTCACATTCATGTTTCATAGCTGAGGAAGGAGGTCTAGGAAAAAGTGTTTATTTATATTTTACTTAATATTGTTATGTATCTTAGCATCTAGTAAAGACTAACGCAATTTTGGTAGCACCTTCAGGTCCGGTGGGACTATTTCGTCTACTCATATTTTACTCAACCTCTAGTAGGCACCAACGCAGTTTCGGTAGCTGCTCCAGATCCGGTGGGACTCTTTGATTTACATCGTATGATTCTATGAGCAAACCTTACGCCATCAAAGAAAAGAGTCAAAGGTCTGGCGAACGGCGGACTCAGAGCTATCGAGAGGGCCGAGCAACGGAGGTACTCAGCTTGCGAATTCGTTCCCAGCTTGGTATACGACGTATTGAATCCCATCGCATACAAGTGGCGCCTGAGCGAAATTCTGGTGCCTTGGAGATTTTCCGATTTGGGTCCAGCCCACGCCTCCTCGATTGCCCGCATGTAATTTCTCTGCGCTTTCCACGTCTTTAGACTAATCGCTGCTACCGTGGATATGTCTGCTTCTGAAGGATCGGTAGATGGAGTGTGAGTTTCTACCAAATAGATCCGCCAAGTAATGGTAACATCTGGCTCGAGCTGATTGCTGAATGGAGTAAGCGGATGTATCCAGATGTTGACGCTTTTAGCGATTTTTATAGCGCTTCCTTCATACTTCATGTCAATGGGTGACCGAGGGTTCGATTCTGTCTTGTGAACCATTTGAGGTATGACAAGAGTTGGGTTGACTGCATCCACATCGTTACCAGCGACTCTTCTATCAACATTGTGTTTTGTACAGGTCTTCTTGATGAGGGCTCTAATCGCGGAAAGAGCTTTGTTGAAGTCTCGAGAAGATGCATTTGCTGGTTCATTCATATGAACAGGCTTATTGCTCGAAATCATGGTGACTTTTCGTTCGTATATTGTCCAGGTCACTTTCTCAGCCTGAGCAAATCTCAAGATAGTCTTATCTCGTAGTTGTACGGCATAGTCGTTAACTTTGCGATGAATTCCTCCTAGGCCTTCCGCTTGTCCGATCGCGGGGGTTGTGTGTCCGGCCATTCTCGCGAGCCAAGTCTCATGTACTGGTAGCATGTCTGGAATTATCTGTGATTCTTCATTGCTTGAATCATCATCGCTTGAATCATCATCGCTTGAATCATCATCGCTTGAATCATCATCGCTTGAATCATCACCGCTTGAAACGCCACTGCTATCTCCGGAACTCATTGACGCGGAATCGCGTGGTGCATGTGGGAAAGGGTTTCGACAGAGAGGACACTTTCGTGTTCGATGTTTTTCTAGAAACTCAAAGCATGTCTTGCAGAACATATGACCGCACCCTTCGGCAGGAACTCCAATGGTTGATTCGTCCCAATCTTCCAAGCAGACTGGGCATAGTTCAGGATCATCTCTCTTTCGAGTAGTCATCACAGCATCATCATTGGAAATTGAAAAGGGGACGGGGACATCCAAAGAGTCTAGTGGGATCCCAAGCTGTGCTTGTTCCACTCCAGACATGTTGTCGGAAATCTCAGAGGCGGGAAAGTGTGCCTCTGAAACTACTTCAAGGTTCTGCGGCACATGTATGCCCAACTCTTGATGTGCCAATTGTTCTCAGACCAATGAATTGAATGTAGAGGTGATACCCAAAAGAATTTCGAATGGCGTGAGGGTTTTATGTCCGCGAGAACTTCACTATTCTGTTCGCCAACAACCAAATCTCCTTTGTATTCACTGTTAGCCCCATCTCCTGTTTTAGTGAAAATTTAGGAACAACAATATGAGGATTGTGTTTTTCATTGTTGCCCACTGCTTGAATACTGTTGTTTCGCTCGAAGATCGTGCCTAAACAGACTTGCACCACACTCTCCACGTGTTATTGAATTTAGCTTTTGTTCGTTACAAGAATAACTTACGACTACGGTATGACGTAGACTATGTCTTAAACCGAGTGAATCAACTTTCGGATTTTACGCACTGTGCCTAGAAGCTCGAAGATGGCGTCATCATTATACATCGTAATCCAAGAGACTATCTTACCAACTACTTAGTAATCATTTACTCTTGCATGATGTTTTTAATATATCAAATTTCTGAATTGGATGCAAATTTGCCGCTATACTACTAAGCCGTGGTTCAACTAGGGAGCTAGATTACGATGCACGACTTGAGTAGCACAAAGGTTTTGATGGACCGGTTCATGGAGACAAGAAACTTTAGATTTTATAATACAAGCTTGAATATCAGTGGCTCTGAAATTAAGAAGGTATAACAAGCGAGAGTAGAAGGGATCGAATGGCTATGGCTCCGAACAGGACAGTGTTAATGCGCTTAGTCTCGGGATCAAGTTAAATATGTTTCGAGTTTGAGCGGATCCCTATTTCCATCAACTCATATCGCAGGTCATTGGCAATGAAATGGAAAGGATTATAGATGGGTGTTCACTGTGGTCATCCGTTCAGGTATACCTTTGGTTACACCTTCGTCTTGATGTGCTCCCATAGGGAGGTTCCTTACTTTATCGCAGTCCATGTCCATCTGCATAACTCATTTCAAGTTTCGATGTTCAATCAGCAGGGTGATAGTACTCTACAATCTTTCGGCACATGGACACGTGGAATTTGGGAAATTGACAAGGTGAAGAGAAGACTTTTAGTATACGGTACGGTTTTGAGGATTATTATATAATTTTATGAGAGTGCTGAGGAGGTGACCATGGCTCGCGCCAAGTAAGGGTTCGGGCCTTCAATCATATGTCACATAAATATGATCACAGTTATCAAGAAAGTTGAGTACCCCTCAAGAGCTATGAAACACTTTGCAAGCGGAATCAGTTATAGCGCGGAGACTCCAAGGGCTCATCTGACCAAGTCTAATGTTCGTGATACTCTCATCAATTTCCTTGGGAATATGAAGAGTCTGCATGCTACGGATAATAGCTAGAACACTATGTCGGTCGCATTGTGCAGATGGGATCGCGCTCTGCTTCTCGATAGGAGTACGGTCATCAAATGTTTCCACAAGACAATAATTCCAGGTCAGCTTGACATCTAGGCCGGATGTCACTTCGGTTGTAAGACGTCCGGGAATTGAGCTTCCTCCTTTGGCCATGCATTCAGGTTTGATAGACTTCACAACCTCTAGACTAGAGTTCAACTTTGAAGCAATACCTCGCTTATCCCGAGGTAGTGCCGTCTGTAGACCCAGCGCAAGACAGTAAGTATCATCCGGCCGCGGAAGCTTCGTGCTCAATATGGTTCGGACTGTATGATGAACATTAGTCAAATGATCATTAGCCATATTGTCGTGGCGGAAATCTTTAATGTCCAAGATCGTTCCAGATTGCACACTGGAGTCATCAACCCAATTAGCTACGATCTCACGTTTGAAAGCAGAAGTAGTAGTATAACCTTTTTGGATCACTTGTAAGGACATTACCTCTTTCAAGTATAAGATTTCTTTCCCAACGTAGACATAAAACCCCTCAGCCCAGCAGTTGTCCTTGTCAAATTTGGTAGAAAGATCTAATCTAAGGATCTCTCGAGCTTGTCGTTTGTATTTTCCATCTACCGTATAGTCGTCGCAAATTTCTCGGATCTGTTTATCGCAAGCTGGACAATATTTTGACACCGTGTGGTCAAGGAAGAACTTAAGACAAGACGTATGAAAGATGTGGGAGCATGGCATCACCGTAGCTTTGGTTCTCTGGGTCGTGTATGTTAGGCAAAGCCCACACTTGCTGGACTTTTCCCGTGCTGACATGATGGGTGAGAATTTGCCTTGGAAATACCTGGAGTTTACCGACGACGCTACAATCGATTTGTCTTTGGAATGTAACAAAGCGTGATATAGTGATATAGTAATTTTGTGGACATTGCTACTCAATATTGCGCAGCGTCTTTAATAGTCGTGGATCTCGAGAGGAGGGACTGTTTGGCACACAAAGAGATCTTTGAAACATCTTATTGTTCGACATTGTGGCTTGAAGATTCCTTTGTTGACAATGAGACTCGAGTGTTGGTGTATGATTGGGTTCAAATTCAAGTCGTTGCGTAGAGTAGACAGAGTGCTCAGCTTACTTGTCGGACAGACATTAGGTGAAGCTCTTTCTCAAGTCCGAACTTCATCACAAGTGGCCGGGTTTTTCTCGATGGCTGAGCTGCATAATATCTGGCTGGTACTTTGACAGCACTAACATTAGAGATAAGCCAAGCCATTGGCAGTCCATCTACGACGCTCAGGTCCATTCCTCTATTGGAAGCCCCTTGACCATCAATCTTTTCACCCAACTCTGGCAAATCTCGATTTCATCGTCGTCGCCGTAGTAGCTGATTGGTACATTGCAAAGTCTGGTACGCATCCAGGGAATGTCTTTGACGAAACTGTCATCGACGAGATGATCTCGCTCCACATTGACAGCCAAGACTTGTAGTTTTTTTGGTAGGCTCGCGCCGTAGATTCTTCCGGCGTGATGCTCCCACATTATAGGAATATGAATCGACTCAAGTCCATCAGCTCTTGTAAGGATTACTGCTTCCAACTTTTCCCTCTCCGCAGCACGTTTCCAGAAGAGGTCTGACGACACGTCGGGGTTATACAATGCCAGCACCCTTA
This sequence comes from Chaetoscypha palmicola, assembly GCA_003988945.1. Classification (NCBI taxonomy): domain Eukaryota; kingdom Fungi; phylum Ascomycota; class Leotiomycetes; order Helotiales; family Helotiaceae; genus Chaetoscypha; species Chaetoscypha palmicola. The sequence continues at coordinate 25,186 of QYAH01000502.1, forward strand.
AATCACTCCAAGATTTCCAAACAGGATCCTCATAACTGCTATCAAGGGGATCCTTACTAGTAGCAAGATAAAGCTCACTCCGAACGTCGCAAAATGTCTGCAAGTGTATTAAACTTTCAAATGCAGTTCGTAGGAGTCGTCGTAAAGCGTCCTCCTCACGAACTTGGTCATCCTCACCATGCGCCCGCAGAGGCATATCTACAACTAGCCGGGTGAGGGTTGGTGCTAGGTATCTGAACAATTGATCAACGTTCTCAACAACGCTGCGGTCCATGATCGAGAAACTAGGAAATGGGGCTAGGAATAGTGATGTTGGTCTGAACACTGGTTGTTGCAGTCGTTCGATTGAGGCGAGAAAATTGGCAGTCTCGGCGGGGATCACGCTTGGAGACCCGATGATCCACCTATGAGTTAGGCCGTCGAGTAGTGAGTTCAAACGCTCTTTCGACTCGATATAAAGACAGAAATCGTAGAGATATCGAACGGCTATTGGATGAATCGCGCGGCTTGTCAGCGTGAGGGCCAAAAGCGCTTTGGTCGTTGGATGTGAGGATGGCAGGGCGATTGGAACGGGAGTCGTCGGGAGGAGTGCCTCGATGATTTGGAGAATGATTTCCATGGGTAAGTAAAAGTGCCGCTTGACTGTGGCCATTGCATGATCCATCACAATGGCAATGAAATTTTTTTTATCTGTTGATATGGTTCGATTTCAGGGCGAAGGCAGCGACGAAGTGTTTGGTGAGATTATGGCGGGGTTTGGGCGGCCTTTTGAACGCGGGCCGAAAGTCGGTCGCCTGTTGGTGCTGTGTAACGTCGAAACTCCCATAGCACGATGACCAAAGTACGTGGTATGCTTCGGTAGGTGTCACCTTTGACTAAAAGGTGACGTCTAGTGACTCCGCTATGAGTATATCAGAAGAGAACGTTAACGCCCACCGAGCGGGAGGAAAATGCAAACATCTTGACACACTGCTGAACTCCACACGATCACCTTCAATCTGTTGTTGCCTTATCGTTCACCTCTACTAGTAAGAACCATGGCTGCAAGCAACGGGGCCACAAATGCGGTCAACAACGGTCCGTTGCAATCAGCCCTGGGACGTCGCTTCCTATTTGCAACACTTCCACGATCATGTTCTAACATGGTCGTCCGAATCCTTAATCTTGAGGGACAAGACAAAGTAGAATTGCCAGCATATCACGGAGGTTACTACTTTCTGGAAGCTATGCTTATGGCACAAGAGATGAAGTTAAGATAGATACAAACCCTTGTCGAGTTGGCCTGAGGGCCCAGGAGCTTAACTGATCGAAACCTTCCAACGAGGATATGATAAGATCGAAAAGTAAGTTGATGATGCTGCAACTTCAGGGAAAATAGCATTCATCAAAGAACACGCTGTTCTCTGCTTTGCTGCCGGCGCAAATCCTGATGATCCCTCCGCAACTAAGAAACTTCAGGAATCGTGGAGTCCGAAGCTGTCCGACAAATACAAGCATACCTTCTCAGATCTCAACATGACAATGCTGCCGGACGAGTTCTTGGACTTATTCCTTTCAACATTCCTGATTCGCCACCCTGCCCTCACAGTAGCAAGTATGCGTAGAAAGCTAGGGAACTGGAAACAATTGCCGGAAAAGAAGCACAGGACGCTGACCTTAAAATAATAAAATAACGTGCTCTTTGAGATGGACCCGCTCGATGTATGACTACTATGCGAATTCTTTAAATCTTGCTACCAACGTCCAGAGGAATATCGACTTTGCCGCCTTGCCAATTGTGATCGAGGCCGACGATGTCATAAACCATCCCGATCTGCTGGATCAATATGCAGAAATGATCGGATTGGATAAACGGTCACTGCTATACGAGTGGGATGCTCTCAGCGATGAAGAGATGAAGCAGCAGCCTGAAAATGTGCAACTCATAACTAATACACTGTTGCTCTCGACTGGAATGATGAAAAACAAGTTGTCGACAAATCTTGATTTGGGTGTCGAATTTGAAAATTGGAAGAAAGAATTTGGCGAGAAGGACGCTAAGATGATGGAGGATATCGTTAATGAGGCTCTACCTCACTTTGAATATTTGAGGAGTAAGAGAATGAGACCTGTTGAAGTTTGAGTCGGATCATGGACTATCGTATGTTGAGCGCCGATCCTAACGTTCAGCCTAGTATGAAATACATGTCTGAGGACTGTAGTATAATGTTTGTAAATTATTCTCTTGCTCATATATCTGAATTCAAGAATACCTGACTAGTAAGGATAATCCGGTTAACTTCTTTATGCAAGACAGGTGGCTGTCAATTAGCCACTTTACCATGTTGAAATGCTGGATTGGACTTGTTGAGAATTGAGAGTATGTATCTGATTATTGATGATGATGGCAGAGATTGCAGTACAAAGTTGGGTGTAAATCTCTGCTCTACGCACGGGCATGCAGGCTCAGTAAGTACTATTTCAACAGAACTACGGAGTACAGTATTCAGCTCGTCGCTCATGACTGCCTAATCCTCTAGCATTTACCCCAATTGATGATTATGACAACTTTCACGCCGCTTTTTGTACTTCGGTGCCTAAGTACTTAAGCAATTCCAATGCCTCCAGCTGTCTGGGAGCGGGGATCATGTGACAGCCAAGGTACCTAGGTATTAAAACTCAAAGCGGCACAGTACATTTGATTCACAGAACATTTCTTCCTCGCCTTCAGTGACCGCGGGAGACATCGAGGTTGGCAGCGGCTCCGACTATGTTACTATTGAACTTGCCGAGCGAGGTACTCGGGTTGATTGTCGAAGCCACAATCCCGGCCGACTTCGAGAACTTCGCGGTATCTTGTCGGACCATCTACGACTCCAGCACGGTATTTCTTGAAACATACAACAGATTACGGAAACGATATCGCTACTTCCACTACGATGACGAAGCAAATCCACCGGATGATGAGGACTCGGACTATGGAGAGGAATATGAACCGTGCTACTCATCGCTTCAACTCCTTTCGAGGCTTATTGATGATCCTTCAATTGCAGCTTACATAACCTTTGCCGATTTCAAACTCGACAGCGTTTCGGACATTCATGAAGCGTTTGAAGACGTTTTCGGTGAAGTGGAGGAGGAAAATATCGTTGACCTTTGTCTGCCGGCCTTATTCAACAATTCGCCCACAACGCTATCGAGTGAGACAGATTCTAGTTTCTTGATGAGTTTTATCTCTGATGACGATATAAATGCTGGAGTCCGTACTGCTTTTGCTGCGGTATTCATACTCACTCTGCTTCCCAACGTGGAGACGCTTGCACTTCCTACGTTGTGGGTGCGTTTTGGAGAGGTGCTACAGTCTGCAAGCTCAGGGGCGTTGGACTTTCGGGTCATGTTAAAAGACATTGTTGACAGATGCGAAATCAATTTTACGACTACTCCGAGTCTTTCAAAGCTGCGGGAATTGCAGCCTTCCCTTGGGTGGGGATATGATAGCACCGCTGAACTATCTACATTCGATTATTTCTTAGCTTTCAAAACTCTTCGCACATTCCGACAGGGGAGCTGTGATATAACTGCCGACGGTGAACTGACTAATGACTATATCGAAGGAGTCTCTTGGGGAAACATCGAAGTTCTTGAATTAGGTGGGTCTTGTTTTAATGAGTTTGGGTATGTATCTGGTGTTTCTTTTCTCTGCTCCACTAGTTTAGATAGTGACGGCGGACTCCGTTAAGAACTTACGCTTCCAACTTCACTTGGTTCTAAATCCATGGCCGTCGTCTTATCAGCAGACACTGCGTTAGATTTTCGTCTACGGAGAACTAACTGTTCGTGATCACTAGAACTCACAATCTCCTCTCCAAGATACCACTGCTTCGGGAGTTTCATTTAGATCATGAGCCCAAATGGGAAATGTTGGGGCTCGAACTCAACGTTGATGCCGTCATATCCTCGATTGAGCAGACGGTGGGGGAAAGTTTGGAAATCTTGACGTTCTCAGTCCGCGACGTCAACGATCGATGCCAGGGGCTGAGTCATATGAGAGGATTTAAAAACCTCAAATGTCTAGAGATTGGTATTGATGACTTCTTGCGTCAACCAAGAATAGAGCATGCAGACGACGGTATCGAAGAGTATACCACTCCACGAATGACGGATGTTCTGCCCAAAAAACTTGAGAGGCTTACACTAACAGTCAACGGTATTACGAATAAAGTCGACGCACTCAACGCGTTCTTTTCAAGTGTGGCGGGCGACATCAAATCCGAACTTCCATGTCTACTCCAAATCATTATTCGCAACCACGTGTGGGAATCTTCGTCTATTGACTCAGACAGTGACAATGACGCTACGGAACTTTCTACACCTTCTTGGCCGGAAAATCTCGATTGCTGTCACCAAGAGACGTGGCGAGCCGAATTGATGGCCTTACGAGATCTAGGCATCGCGGTAGAATTCAAAAAGTTGACGGGATTCGAAGATGTGCCGACTTTTATGGAGGATTGGGAAGATAAATGGGGAGTGCGGCATGCATGAGTTGTAAATCTCCCAGCCATTTCACACAACTTAAAGATTAGATTCGACAATAGAAGCTGTATGAGTAGTTCGGATAGGTGTTATTGAGCTATTACATTGTCCACTGAACACCAATATCACTTGAGAGACTCTGATTCTGCGAGAACATAGACTTCGACCCTATCTCGCATGGTTATCGTCACAGGGCAGGTAGAGGATGTGCAAAGATTGATTGCCAGGGCATTGGTCAAACCTTGGCGGATCTATCGAGGGGTTTAACGTCTTAAGTAGGCATGTAACTAGGATAAAAAGGACTTCAATAGTTGTTCATGTCTCACGCTACTTTTTCTCTAATACGGGGCCTTGTCGTACGCTTATTCCCTTGTCGCTCGCTCACCTATTCTCTTTTATTACCTTAAAGATATACTCTATACTCTAGAGTAGAGAGTCACAAGTTTATAAAGTAAGACTCGAGATGAATCCTACGACGTATATAGTACCTAGGGTACGAGAGGGTAGAATATAGAAAGTAGTATATCTTAAGCGATAGATTCCTATCACTATATCACTCTAGGCACTTCTCTCTTATTTTTCAAGCTTTACGAGCGATCTAAAGAGCTTAATTCTTTTGCGAGAATGGGCGAGCTCCTGGTGGCATGTACGTCCCCTTAGCTACTAGATAGCTTAAATGATAATCAAATTCATGCTCGATCTAAAGAGCTTAATTCTCGAGAGTCGAGAGGAGAGCGACAGCGAGGTCGTTAATCTTAGAGTAGTATCTACTTTAAAGCCTATATAATCGATTCTAGGGCTTCTCTGATCAACTCTAAGGTTAAAAGTTAGTCAAACCCCTTATAGTAGAGCGACATGCCTACTCAAGTCGTTTTTATCCTAGTTACATGCCTACTCAGGACGTTTAATCCTATTTGGCCCATGGCCAGATACACGGCTATTTCTTTCCCTACGCGAGTCGCCCCTTTTATCGAATAGAGTACCGTACATCCAATCCTACAGATTCGCCCCACTAAGACCAAGCGATAGGTTTGAACACTATGAGAGGCAGCATATTTTCAGCTCCAGCTCCGTATATTGCAGGATTACTGGCAGCCGGGCATCTTGCAAGTTCCATCTGTGTCACACGAAAGCATGCGCAGTCCATCCCCTCTGCTAGCTCAGCCTAGCAGTCCGCGCCGAAGATAGACTTAGCTGAAAGATATGTCATGTGGCTTGTGTGATATTAGTTACACAAGAAGTCGAAGTGCGGCTTCCAAAGCCAAGCCAATACTGGGAAACACTACTGACAGTATCTAGCCAATCGTGGTGAAAAGCGAAGTTGGCTTGGTGCTGTAATGCAAGCTCAGCAGCAGGACAAATGACACAGCAAACTATCTTAGAATTCAACTTAATTTCTCTGCTATGTGATCGATTGATGGTCTTCTAAGTTTTCTTTCTTGACTTTCCGTGCAGCATGCGGCTGAAGGTTTGGAAGCTACAGTTTTTGCGGTGTAGACACTTGAAAATAATATGGACAATGCTTCGAACACGCTATGCTGCAGCACTGGCGCGGGCATTTCCTCCGTCATCGATCGTATCATCAGTTCGCACGATATCGACGAATGCTTCACCAGGAGACCTAGTGGGGATCATGGCTTCTACAGATTTGGCGCTACCTGGGAGCATCCCACTTCCTGGCGATCTTATGTCCTAATTCTACGTGCGCACAGAAAATATTTCCCTTCCTGCAATCGAGATGTGCGTCGCTACCTTCATCAAATATTGCCCATCGTCTCCTCCTAAGGCGTCGGCGTCTGCACGATCCCTCCTCGCCGCGATTGTAGAATTTTAAACAGATTGCAAGTCCTTCCGTCTCTGATCAGTACGGAGCATGAGTCGTCGGTCAGGGTATAGTAAAGGATTCAAGAGCGATCGGATACACGGTATCTAGTCTGGTAGCGGTTCGCATTCGAATATCGTTCGAAGGAGGTTCGTTCGCATCTCGAGGAGACTAGCTATCGGTGAAAGTGGTGGAAGCTGCTACAGAGGCTACAGCTAGTACTGTCTATCTCTGCTCGAGGAAGCTATGAAGAGTAAGTCCAATTGCAAGACTAGACTGAAGAGCGGCACTGTGTTGTGAATGGTAGAAAGGAAGACGTCGGGATTGCAGAGGTAATGGAGCACAGCGCCATTCCAAGGTTGGCGAGGCCTGTGTCCATATTCTCTTGGCGTTGGTCAACAACCTCAATCACACAGAGCCTCGCTGTTATTGATATCTCATCGTCCATCGTTCACAAGATGCCCATGGCATTAGTTGCCGCCTACTTCTGTATTCAAGCATTCTAGCGATATAGCGAGACCTCCGGCGACGCTGTCGGCCAATGTGTCCCTGTTTCATCCATACCGTAATAGACGCAATACACCTGAAGTATGTCGTATATGAGATTCATATTAGTACTAACGAAGTAATACTGAGAATGCGATAAATGGCATGCAGCCCCTGTATGTCCTTTTTGTGCATGTCGCAATTGACGGAGCTTATTGGTCTATGTTGTCGTGGGGGAGGGAGACCACTTGACCATTGGTGCATGAAGCAATAAAGCCCCGCCTCGATCCTCGCCCATCTCGAATTCCTCCAACCTTTATCAACTGCCATAATTGCAAGACACTCACGCACGTTTTGTATACCTTGTCGACGAGTGCAGCCAGAAATTCCCACGAGATGGGCGCCTCAGCTGGCCTAGGAGCTTCTTTCGTTGCAGCGATACAAGCAAGCTTATCAGTCCTTCTCGTGATATTCTACGGGGCCGTCGCAGCTCGGTTCAAGCTCCTGGATAGCTCCTCAGCGAAACACATCTCGAAGATATGCGTCAAGATATTTCTTCCAGCTTTACTGCTTACGAAAATTGGCTCGGAACTGCAGACCGAAAATGCTCATCGACTGTGGGCATTTATCTGTCATCTATTCTCTTTCCTCATTGGGGTTGCAGCACATTTTCTATTGGGGATGCCGGACTGGATTACTGCCGCAATTATGTTCAACAACACGACATCGTACCCATTGCTACTTGTGCAGTCTCTTGATGAAACGGGGATACTGAGTCAATTGATTGTGACTGATGAGAGTGGTCGGGAAGCGATTGAGCGAGCGAAAAGTTACTTTCTTGTCTTTGCGACTGTATCCAGCTGCCTTACTTTCGCCGTTGGACCACGGTTGATAGATACAGAAATGGCGCCTGAACACTTGCCAGACGACAAAGATGACGATTCTGACGAAGACGGTTATGGAGCAGCCATTTGGACCAATGAGAGCCGCCAAGATGTTCATGATGAACGGCCTATATCACCGACTGATCGAACACATCTATTGTCAGCCGACTTCGATGGACTTCGTCGAAATACGTCAGCGAGATCTCTGTCGTTTTATCCAATACGATCGTCATCAAAGAGAAGGCAATCTACATTCGAAGGATCAAATCAAGGTAGCTCAGTTGTATACGATCGCCGACCGTCAGTAATACCTAAACGAAAGTGGCACCAAATCAGTGACAGAACGCGATGGTGGCTACTATTCTTTTACGACTTTCTAAATGCACCATTACTTGGCGCCGTTCTAGGTGCCATCATTGGATTAGTACCCGCTCTTCATCGAGCTTTCTTCAATCAATCAAACGAGGGAGGGATATTGTCGGCATGGCTCACGGCTTCGTTGAAGAATGTCGGAAACCTATTCGTGCCACTTCCAGTAGTAGTTGCTGGAGTTTCGCTGTATACCGCGATGCAGCGACCAAAGACAGATGATCAACCCGACTCCACTCCCTGGCTGACGACTCTCTTCGTCCTAGGAATCAGGTTCATTTTATGGCCCGCCATCTCGATATTAGTGATATTTCTCTTTGCCAAGAATACTAATCTATTAAGTGATGATCCTATGCTGTGGTTTGTGAGTTGTTTCCATTGATCAAACGCTGCTTTCTCGTCCACTTAGCTAATTTACTGCTTAGAGTCTAATGCTGATGCCGACCGGAGCGCCAGCAATGAAATTGATCACTATGGTGGAAGTCAGTGGGGCTGGTGAAGAAGACGAACACCGTATCTCAAAACTTCTCACTGTATGTAGTTCTGTGAATTCATCTCCGGACATCGTTGCTAATGTTTCATAGCACCGTGGTAGGAAGCCTAAAAGCCAGTCAAGCGGCCATCAATTAGCCAGTTGCTCACTCGCCTGGCTCCAGGTAAATCGATGTAATAGCATTACAAAGATTGACATGAAGATCGAAAGCTATACAATTAATAACCTTCGCATGCGTCTCATCTGCCGCAATTCCATCTCCAAATTCTACATATGTCGCCTGAATGATTAACGATACAAACTTCAAAACTGACATCAAGAAAGTCCCTTGGTCTGAGCGCAGTAAGCGAGTCGAAAAGGAGGGTTAGTTCGTGATGAATGCTTTGGATATCCAAAGCTTGTCTATTTATCCGCTGCCATTACGAGCCAGAAGCCAAGAGATCCGAAGCCACCCCACGCCGTATCTTATCAGAACACCCCACTCTAAAGCGAGCTAAACAATAGTCTCAACACCCCGCCATTTCATCCTTCAATCCTTCCATCCTTCCCTTCATCGCACAATCGCAAAACATTGTATGAGGGTCGGGTTTCGAAAAAAGGTCAAGCAGTTTTCTGCGCGGCTGTCAACACGATGTGACGAGCTGTTCTCGAAAAATGGAGGACTCACATGTGTTGCCCATCCCACTCACCATGGTGAAATGGCATCGGGAGAGGTCAAAACTTCTGCATTGATGCTGGAAGAGTCCGAGAAGATTGAGAAATCCTCGCCTGCGCTTCTCGTTACGGATGCGACTTCTCATCAAGGTTCGAGCGCCGTGAAACAGCTTCTTTTAGCTAATATCAAGGTCCATGCGCTCGTAATTGATATTACTTCGCCGCTCGCCAAATCGCTCGAGGAGAAAGGCGCAATACTGTTCAAAGGCGAGATCAGCTCTCTTGAAGCAATCACAGCTGCTCTGAAAGACGTCGAAGGCATCTTCCTCCACGCCTCATCACTCTCTCAAGCCACCACGCTCATCAGCCTCGCTCGCTGCACACCCACCATCAAAACCATCGTTCTATCAACTCCCTTCTTCACAAACCAGCATTCACTATGGAGTTCCCATCCCAAAAACTCCGGCACATACCGTTTCTATAGCGACAAAGCAGCGCTAGAAGAAGCTATTAAAATGGCAGGTTTCGAGAACACGGTTATTCTGAGACCGGGATGGTTGATGCAGACCTACACCCTTCCTTTCTCCATCTCCCATTTCCCGGAATTGAGTCGAGAAGGAGAGATCGCGCATTGTTGTAAGCCCGAGACGCGAATCCCTCATGTGGACGCTGAAGATGTAGGAAGATTCGCGTGTGCGGCGTTACTTGAACCTGAGAGATTTCGGGGGCGGGAGATTGATATCGTAGGGGAGTGGTTAACTATGCCTCACATCAAAAGTGTCCTGAACAAGATCCTCAACGTCGAAATCACAGAGCGGAAACGTAGTGAGAAAGAGGCGGAGAGCCTGGAGCGCCGGATCCCGAGTATTAGATTTCAACGTCTGGTTAGTCGTTGGGGAGAGGGTGAGGAGGGTGATGGGAAGGCTGGGAAGGAGTTTGGGGTACAGATGACGGGGTTTCATGATTTTGTTTTTAGGGAGAGTGAGGGGTTGAGGGAGGGGGTGAATGAGGGGGTGGGGTTTGATGGTGTTTTTAGAGCGGAGTTTGGGAGTGAGATGGGATGATTTATGAAGAAATGAAATGCCAGAGCACAAGACTTGATGATGGGAGATGAGGAATTCGAATATTAGACTAGAATGAGAAATGTCAAGAAATATCTAATGTTATCAAAGAAAGGCTGCTTCACTCGTCCTATCAGTCTGTATAGAGTCTATATCCACACTATATAAATTTCATCGGCAAATCTTCCATCTCATTTTTCCACCAGCTGGAATAAGTCTATGCAATCCACGATTCCAAGATATAGATCCTTACATATCTCGCTTGAACTGTGACGGTCAAATCAAGCTAATCGCGCTACTGAACTCGAAGACTTCTTAATGGTTTGCTATTGATATATCCCACTGTCCGATATATGATCATGTTGATTATGGTGTATGGAGAGTCTAGCTGCACGTGCCAAAGATCGAAACCCAAGTCATCAATTCCCGTCGGCTCATTCTGTCATGTCTCGTGAAGCCATCTCTTGGACGTCCACGCCGGCAGCGATTCACGAGAAACGTCGACTAGACATCGCCGATACTGGATAGCCGTACCATCAACGCAGCACCCCCCTCACCTGCCCGGAACCTTCAAATATCTCGACGATTCCGCACCCCGATCCACGCGCTGCTCGTTGCGTCCTTGAAGTCAAATCCCTCACCTGATTCTCCAGTTCCCACCCCCTCGCCCTCAACTCCCTAATAACCTCCTGATCCCTCATCCTCTCCCCCTTCGCCCTTTTGATCTCCTCATCAAATCGGGTCAAATCCCTCACCTGATTCTCCAGCTCCCACCCCCTCGCCCTCAACGCCCTAATAACCTCCTGATCCCTCGTCCTCTCCCCCTTCGCCTTTTTGATCTCCTCATCAAATCGGGTCCTATCCTCCAGGAGTTTCTCCTCGCGATGGTGGCATTGCTTACACTCAATATTGCGTGTCGAAATCTGGGATTTTCGGTTGTCTAACTTCCGTGTGAAATAGATGGTAGCGGTTAGTGTGAGCACGAGTAAGATAGTGAGTGTTATGAGGGTGATGAGGTATGATTTGCAGCGTTTTTCGAGGGCGGTGCTGGAGGAGAGGGGGGCGGAGGGAGGGGGTGGGAAGGGGATTTGGGGGTTGGTGGTGGTGAGGGTTGAGATGCTGGTTGTTTTATATGTGAGAGATATGGTGTGGTTGATTGAGGAAGTGGTTGTTGGTGCAGTTGCGATGATGGTGGTGGTAGTGGTGAAATTTGATATGAGGATTCGCTCCGGTGTGGGCGTAGGTGTGGTTGACCCATTGCCGCAATATTTCAGCGTGGTGTGGACATATGTTAAAGACTCAGATGTAGATGTTTCGTAGTAGTCTTCGTTATCTGGTACAGGTTCTGGAATCGAGATATCTGGGCACGGATTGACGGCTCTCGAAGAACTTTCGTTGGGAGAGAGTAGTAATAGAGCCGATGACGTTGGAATTGAGTTGTAGCTAGGCGTAGCAAGAAGTCTCGAGGCCTTGGCCTTCGTAAGCGAGATAGCAACTTGTGAAGTCGGTTGCTCGAAACGCGAGACTGATGGAGATATCGCTGAACTCGCGTGGACGACTAGGTTCGCGAGAGCTGGCGACTCGGAAGCTGCACGAGTAAATTCATCAAGTGGCAATTGGAAGGTATGTCCGATGAAGAAGGCTAGCAGGACGACGAGAACCAGAAGAGCCATGATTGCTTATGCCCGGACCCGAAGCATGGAAACAGTAGTCTCCCAATGCAAGTGTCGAGGTGATTTCGTGACGGAATCCTGCATGCATGAGATGCAGGATCTGATAATATATCGAGAAAATAGTAGCATGATTCAGCAAGTGTCGCGTAATGAGACATATAGAAGCATATAGAACCTCTTTTCCCCGGTGTTCAATTCAACTTGCGACCTGTTCGAGCATGTTGAATGAATGGGCGCTGTAAGTGGTAGAAGTATAGATAGGCCTCAGATAGAACCTCACCTGACAAAACATTCAATTCCCACGCGAGAGCTAAGCGAGAACCGAGTCGCTGCGCGTGAAAGAGATGTTTCGGAGCGAGACGTGACAGCGCATAAAGATATTCAAAGGAAAATGTGAACGCAGTTTAAGAATATGCAATCCCGCAGACCATGCAGGCATTGGTAGCGAATAGGAACAAGAGCCGCCTGATGGTTAGAATCGCACTTATGAACCCTAGGAATTAGCAAACCTAACTAACCGGTGGAAGGTCAATAAACAAAGCGAACATGGATAATAAAGAATCACTGGATAGTCTACATACTAGTCTAGGTACAATAAAAACTACCCTCTTGTCAAATCCACGCTTGACACTGTAGTGTCGGTCTCGAATCGGCCTCTGCATATACAGGTGAGGAGTCAGATTCATAGGATACTGGCATACCATCCACCTCATAAAAGGTAGTCTCAAGCCCCTCCTCTACTTCCGGGCTTGAGAACTCGAAGACGTTTCCGTGAGTACTTCTGATCGGCGACGAAATTTTCCATATTATATTTTCCTGCGTCGAGTGTGTTTCTTTGTGCGTCTTAAAACTTCTCATTTTGTAGAAAACGAAACAGACTACCACGGCGAGACAGACGGAGGGAATGCCGATACCGAGTCCGAATTTCATCTTCGTGCGAACCGAGGATGGAGAGCCTGATGTTGTCGCTTCTGAGTTCGAAAGGACTGTTGTTGATGGTTTGATGGTTGATACCACACTGGATGAACTCCAATCGTATGTTGTAGATGATGAAGTCCCCGTAACAGATAGTGAGATGATGGGGCTGGCTACGGATATCGTCGAGTTCGGAATCACGAGTGACGAACTTCGCGGCGAGAAAGATTGGGCAGATGATGTAGCGATGGAAGGAGATGACAGGGGAAACGATAGGGACGACGACGATGACCACGACGATATGGAGGCGTCGCTTGACGAATTTAGGTATATAGGCATTATCGAGGTAGTCACGGTCATAGTCTTGTGGTTTTCAGCGATGCTAGAGGACAAGGCTCGAGGTTCTCCAAGGATGTCCGGGATGGAAATTCGATTTCCTATGGAGCAACACTGCTCAGAGGTCACAGAAATCCCACAGCACCATGTATTATCGACAAGACATTCTGAGATCCTAGTATTGTTCAATGGCAACCCAGCCTACGTGACTTTAGAACGGATATGAGACCTCCACCTCCATGTCGTGATCACTTACCGAATCTTCTGTACAAATACCTTTCAAGCAAAGGGGGCTGGTCCACGACTGGTCAGAACAACCTTGACGCCATACATCATCATACCTGTGAAGTAACTTAGCTGTTACCCTTTTCAAGGATGTATATTCCAAGCAGCAATCAAGCAATCGGGATCGACCACTGATTAATAAATGTTCCTTAGAAATGTTGAAACAAGAGCGATTATGCTTACTCGGCGTTGTGACAAGTACCGTTCGGAAGACATGTATCTCTACTTTTAGCACAGCACATAGAGACCGTGCCTGCGGTAGAATTACAGGGCGTGTACTCTGGACTCTCTACGAGAGTATGATCGGGATTGTAGCAATGCGCGCCAGATAAGGAATAGAGAGCTAGACAGGCTTGCACAGAAAGAATGCGGAACATTAGCATCGTATTATCCTTTTTGGATCATGAAGACGGGTTGAAATAAGGGACCTGATTTGGATACGGTCTCCTTTTGAAAGTCCAACATGCGCTTGCAAGCTAAAATCACAAGGCTCAAAAGCTTTCGGTATGCCCGAGAGACCTCATCTCTGCGTTGCTTGGCGGTATATCATCCAAGCAGATATACACAAAAGACAAGAAAGGGAGTGTTTGATTTTCCGTGGAGTTTCCTTTGGCCTTATTTAAGTGGCCGTAGGAACAAGCGGTAGATTTTTTGATTCAGGCGAGGCATTCATTGTCAAAACAGGCAACTTAGAATGCTTGAGGGCCAGAAGCGAGTCGCTCTCCAGAAAGATTGACCTCCACCAATTGCATCGAGAGAATATGCGAAAGTGGCCGCGGATAAATCGTCAAGTTCCACACGGTAGGATCGAAAGCATGAACTCTGAGACTTGGGGTTTCTTGAATGTAGACTAGTCGTAATTTGGATGCGGTTTGTCATATTGAAAACACTTTGTAATCATGATGCAGCAGCAAAGTCTTTGTCGCAGAAGGCATGAGGGAGATGGAGCTCATAGCGTAACACAGGCACAAGCGATAACTCCACGATTGAGAACATATCGGTTATAAAGTGTCGTTGAATGAATACTTTTGGAGATCAGGAAACATACTAAGTAAGGTGGTTGATGTGGATTGTCTCAAGCTTGCGGGCCTTCTTTTGTCCGAAATGGTCCGTGCACCTGTGGCTTGAATCTAGTATTCACCTCGCACCGCAAGTACTTCGAAGTATCTTACAAAATTCCACAATCAATCAACAAACCCGCGCACCGAAATCCTGGATAGTCCCCCAAGCAAAGCCATCCCTTATTCTTATACCATGTCTGTTACATCTTGGCCGCATGCCTGCCCAGAAATCGAAGCTATTCCGGGTTCCGTCAGTGCCGGAGTCTCATGCATCGTGACGTCCTCCCGCAGTCAGTCCTGGAACCCTGTCTCTTAAACCGCGAACCCCACCACCGATTCTGAAATCTCACGAACTCCTTCTTCCATATCATCTACATCTACATAATTTCAAAGATTTGTCGCTAATCTCACAAAGAAACAACAATACAAGTCAACATTGTTCGGACGGGAAATGGCAGCGCAGACGTATTACCAGGGTCACCCACAAAATGCAACCCTCGAATCAACCCCACCCCCGCAATATCAGCCTGGTGCACCCTGGCAGCCACCCGCACCTGAGATGGAATACGGTTTTGTAGATGAGAACAAACCCAGCCAACATTCCCACTATACACCATCACCAAATCGATATTCCCCATCTCCTCATCGTCCTTATGCCGCCTCAAACAATCTATACAGAATATCAACGCCGAATTCCTACGCCCAGTTACCACCGCCAACGACAGCAATATCTCACCTCCCACCACAACCACAGCAGCAACCCTGGGCGCCACCACAAGCACAACCGCAGTACCCGTTGGTGAGAACACAACAACCTCAATATCAATACCAACACACAAATTCCCAAACCGACCTCCCAGAGCCATATCCATATCCATACCCGCCACACCTCCGCCGCTACCGCTCACACTCTGAACCTCCCTCTCCCCACGACTACGAATCCTCCCATCATCATCACCACCACCATCACTCCCGCTCCCCTTCCCCCTCCTCATCTATGTCCCGCTCAAGATCTCGCTCTCGCCACCACCGCCATCACCGCTCCCAATCCCATTCCCAGCGCGATATCCAATCAAAGTCCAAAAACAAACAGCGGAATACGACGCTCTGGGGCGCGGTAGGCGGAGGTGTGATTGGGGATCTTCTGGTGCCTGGATTAGGGACATTGGGAGGTGCGTTGTTGGGTGGAGGCGTCGGACATCATGCTGCGAGGAATAAAGGGGGTCGGGGACGGAGTGGGAGGAGGGATGGAAAGAGAGATAGATATGAAGAGGAGTGGGAGGAGGGATGGAAAGAGAGATAGATATGAAGAGGAGTGGGAGGAGGGAAGACGGAGAAGGGGGGGGGAGAGGGATGATGATGAGGAATGGGAGGAGCGGAGGTAGAGGAGGGAATGTTTGAAATGGAGTGAGGGAATTAGAGTTGGGAATGGCGTCGTTGTTTTGTGGGGATAGCGGAGCGGATCTATGCTGGAAGGTACTTATGTCTTTCAAGCAATATGCGATCGGATGTTTGACATATCGTACAGAGTGCATGCGTTTGGGCAGCAAGGACTTTTGCAAATGTGAAGAAAAGCTTGCAGAGGTACAGCGGAACGCGAGCTCTGTATACAGGAATAGAAGCGCCCGCGGGCTGGCCCACGCCCTTTGTCCGGAAAGCCGCGGAGCTAATACTACAGGCTAGATTATACGATCGTTAGACTACGTCCAGGATATCCGCAGCTCCCCACGTCGTCAGTTCCCTCTGTGACCTTCCTAATTACGATAGCGCATCGGTACCGTAAAGTCTCACCAAAGTGGCCAAATTAGATACTGGTGGAACGTGCCTTCTGTGATGTTGTAGAGCTCCCAATTGGCTCAAATCATTCAGTGACAAGGGGAGAGTAGGTGTCGGTAGATCTCTTAATTAAATCTGCGCAAGATTTCTTAAGGACTTCTCGAAGGCTTTCCCAGATTTTGTGGGTGTTCCTAGGTTATTAGCTATTAAGAGTCTCCAAACAACAAGTACGCTAGCACGTTCCACTAGTATCTAATTTAGCCACTTTAGTGAGACTTTACCGTATCTAAGTACGGTCTCGCAAAGAAGCGCTCGATTCAGGTCGGGTATCCGTAGCGATAACCGAGAGCATAATGTCTAAAGTTACAGGTCGAATTACTGTCTTTAGCCGAGCGTGCCGTCGAGGTTTTCGAACCGTTAAGTCCGTTTCCTACAGTTCTATGAAGCTCTTTTAGTCCGTTATACTTGTCTTGGGTCTGGGACGAGATCTCAGTATATGTGTTACAATTTCCAAAGCCCGAGATATCGTAGATATCTATGATACAGTCTTGTACTTCAGACGCAACAGATTCTCATTAGGCGATCTTTCTCTACTACATGGAATCAAACAAATTCATGGTGTATCACCTAGAGCGAATAGGTTAGCGTAAAGGCTTTTACAATGCTCGGAAAAGCTAAAGCTATACAGCTTCACATACTTCCGTCGTAAGTTTCTCTTACTCGGCGTTCTGTATGCGGTGTGCAAATCCAATACTAGACACACCATTATTGACAGTTCCTGTCCAGTTGTTGAATCTAAGATCGCTAAGGACGACAGCTCCAGTGTTTAGTGTGTTATGGTTGTACCAGTACTGGTCGATATCTATAGAAAGTCAGAAATGTATTATAGTGTATGTTGAACAGAGCAATGAACGATTTACCAAGAGCGTATGTTGTATCATATGCCCAGAAGTTTTCGAACAGTGAATGCTTGACGAACCCGGTGGCGCCTGAACCACCGGGAAATGTCTTCGGCTGCAGCATCGGCATCGCTTGTCGGTCCTGTTAAAATTGTCAACGCTATCTCACCACTTGTATCCTATCTCTGGAGATCTTACCATCAGCAGTCAAAGAACCAATTGACATGCCTCCCGACTGGTTGCAGAAGATGTTCTCAATCAGAACATTCTGCGAAGGCGTCTTCACGCTAATACACTCATCTCGATTCGTGACCTCGATATCATGCAGGTAGAAATTGTCAGTGCAGATAACGTCGATCCCATCGGTTCCGCCCTTGTCACGGACGGTAATATGATATGCCTCCATGTTTGACACATCGTTAAACACTAAATGGAACGTCGGTGAATCTACAAAAATAATATCGTGGGTTGTAATATTCGTGGTGTCAATGAATCGGAAAAGCCTAGCATTCTGACCGGAAGAACTGATTCGCGTAATTTAGTAACCTTGGCCGTTGACCACCCCGAGACCGTTGCTAGAGAAGACCTCCACGTCTTGAGTATTCTGGATGATAATAGCATTCCCGGCAAAATATCTATTAGATGTTAAAGCAATAAGCCTATCGTTCTGAAGGGCGTATCCGCTGCTCTTATTAAGCTTAATACTAGTAGCGACTGTTCTATTAGCTGTGTCTCTATAAATCAAAGATTTGCTGGCAAACAAACGAGAATAACTTCCAGGCGGGATATAGATAGTGGCACCACCTGCACTAGCACACTCGGTAAAGGCCTTTGATATAGCTAGTCCTAGATCCGTTGAATTATCCGCGACTCCCCTATAATCCAAAACGCTACAGACTTTCGATTTGGCGGAGAGCGTAGTTAATGGGCCTATATTCGCCTTGTCGACAACCGCTTGGGCGTTGATGATAGATGATAAAAGAAAGACTAGTAGAAAGATTGCTCGGGAGATGTTTGAAAACATATTGTAAAGCTGATTTTGAAAGTTGCGAGAAAAATCTCTTCCGAATGGAAGGGTAATAATTGAATGAGCGTGATAGAAGAAATAGCGTCCCCAGGCGATGTAAGAAGAAAACTTTAGTAAAGTGACATGTGTTGGTATCCGTGAGAGCACAGAAGACTTCAACGTAGTAAAGGACTGGAGGTGGTGAGGTGATATGCTACTAGAGAATTTCGACCCCGATCGCATCAAGCGAGGTATCTCATGCATATCCACTGTCCAGCATCATTTGTTTCTGAAACATGGAGATTCGCGGAAGCACAGGGTTTTGCATCTATTCCTTGCGCAAATCTAGTGCTTAGCGGTGCCGTATAAGCTTTTCGGAGAATTTCTATCAATCGTAACTTAGTAGTGGGGACGAACGAGATATGACAGCTGTTCCAGATAGATACTTTGTAAAATGAACGTTCCGTTCGTCAGTCTGGACCCAGAACATATCCACGAGGGGAAAAGACCAGGACACAGTTGAGAAATCCCCCTCTGACCATCACAGCTCGAAAAGATGCTACCACGAGGTGCGATACCCGTGTTGTCGCTAAATTTGAGAGATACTTGTGGCAACGACAAGCACTCTTGCAACAGACTTCTGCTTTGTGGAAAGTGGTGGTGTAAAACCATCTCCAAATTCGGATTTGATCAATAAACGCATTTGAGTCTGAAGATTTTTGACACTGACAGATGCTCAGATAGATCATTAAGGGGGCTGTACGTGTGGGCACAGGGCAGATCGGGACCTCCCGAGGTTTATCTTATAAATCAGACGCTATTATCGTGTATTCCGACCCACACCCCCTAAACCGACCAATCACAACCCCTACCCACCACAAACCACGATTAGCGTCTGAGAAGATTTAGTCGCAAAATCGACATTTTGGCGTAACTTTACGTGTACCCGCTCTTACTTAAACGCTCTCTCTTAGAACATATACTTTTACACTTATATATAAGCCTAGAGATAAGCTAGTAAGGGCAATTTGTAGCTCTTATTAAGCTCTATAAAATTGTCGTAATAACTTATAGGTACATCCTTATCGTTATTATTAGGGATACCAGGTATGTGTATACTCGAAAAGGGTACTTGTATAAGGAGTACTAAATAACACGTATTTAATAATGACTAGTTAATTATATATAATTAAGAGATAACTAG
>QYAH01000503.1:0-22271 GCA_003988945.1 Chaetoscypha palmicola
AACAACACTCTCCACCATCCTCCAATTGTATCTTAAACATATAACCAATCAGCCTTTCCCGCCTGTCGAATCCAAACTCCGACTTTGACTCAGCAATCAGTAAACAATCTTATCCAACTCCGTTCCCAAGTCTAACCAGCGATCCTCTCACTACACTTCCCAAGCACAAGCCTGGCATTCCCTCTACCACAATCCAGAACACTCTTGAAACACCTCCAACACTTCTACCTCTCAAAATATTCGCCTCATCATCAAGAGTTCCGTCTCACTCTCATCACGAACGGCATCCTCTCTTGCCTTCCCCTCCATTTCCGACCACCCCATTTCCTCCCCTCCTCAAGATCGTACCACCAATACACTCCCCTCACAAAAAGAGTCACCACCAAATCATCCCGCACCGTCGGTAGATTACCGCCTGTAGACCGAACCAAGTATCCTGCAACGGGAAGGAGGTGCCGACTAATATGTACTAACATAGCACCTGCTGTATACGACTTGAAATCGTACGCAAGCTCGGGGCGTAGAGAGGAGGTGTGTGAGGCTTGTGCGTCGTGAGAGGTGACTAGAAGGTGACTGAACAAGCTGTGTTATAGTAGATCGGAGCCGTTAGGCCAGCGAATTCGAGCTTAATAAAATTTTCCGATCCAACCCAATCCTCAACCGCGAGATATGTTTCTCGACAGCGTAGTCAGAAGCCAATTATCGCTCGCTCAAAAGTATCCCCTCGAATGTCTACACAGCACGCGGTCTCGTCGGGCTCATACAAGTCCAGTCCACCAGCCTCTTGATTCCCAACAAAATATCTGAATCAAGCCGCAAAACCAAGCTGCAAATGAACACAACGACTAAAAACAGCTCGTGAAGAGAGTGAAGAAGAAAAGAAAACTTCCTCTCCCGAATGTAGTCGAAGTAAGCAAATAAGCAAATAAGCGAACAACCTCGTGATATAGAATACAGAGGAAGCGAGTAAGCACTTGCAAACCGCAACCAACCAGCCAACCAGCATCACATATTGCTGAGTTCTGAGGCTGAAATATATCTCATCTTACCTCACCAAATCTTGTCGACCTGCGGWCCTACAAAGCCGCACACYGTCGGCTAGCTAGCCACGAGYTGACTRCCTGGCTTCTTGGATCACTTGACCAGATAGTCACGGGAATCGTCCCAGGATGCAGGACGAAAACAAATTGTGTAAAGTCGGTTGAAACCCCTTCCTCTCAGCAACAGAGGATTGATTCTCAGATACCACCGAGTCTCCTCGTTGTGGAACTCATTCACCAGAGAAAAGAGAGAGGATAAGTTTTGAATATGCAAATTTTGTCACGATATGTGTTCCATTGCAAGGAGGCGGTACCAAGCCAAGGTAGGAGAAACATAACGTGAGCTGAAAGGCAGGTTAATTGGTGTAGCGTAGCGGATAAATGTTTAGTGGCGTAGAATTGGAAGCGAGATGTGGGGTCCAAGAACCAGGTTTCGAGAATTGCATGGGATTTCTCGGTTGGAGAGGATGATATCATGAGGWTTCAGGGRGTGTTCTTGATAMTGCTGTGTCCCTGCCGGGGGGTTGATGGATGGAATTTTGGATGGATATGTGGATATGTAAGGGGATTAATGGTTGTGGAGAATTAGGTGATTCCAGATTCGAGATGGTTTGAATAACAGTTGGTGGGGTCTCTGTTAGTTTTGAGGCTCGAGGGGGAGAATAGAGGAAGAAAATAGACGATAGGCTGACAGAGAAGCAAGCGACCGAAATGTACTTCTCGATAGCAACAGCTGCCAGTTATGGATCTCCATCGCATATATTGATTTGCGGATAATAATAGTTAATCGAGGCACAGCTGGAGACGAGAAGTGTTCATGGGGTCGATCAAGGGATTTGGGTCGCATCGCATGCGATAAAGAGAGCAAAGCATTCTTGATCTTCYAGACCTCGTCATCGCGTTGCTATTCCAGGAGAGATTGTCAGCCCATCAACTCGACCGAACTCGTCCCGAAGTTCTGCAATTCTGATGGAGTTGTAGGAGGTGGAGATGGATATTTTCCTGGTGGTTTGAAAGGATAACCCTGCACTTGTCTCGAACTCCATCGCCCTGCATTCTGTACGCCGTGACCTATCGCCGCTCGTCTCTACATATCTCCGCACATCCATGGATGATGACCTTTGAGTGAGGAGAGAGTTTGGTATGGTGGCTTGAGAATTAAGAGATGGCTTCAACACCAGACGATAGACAACAATAGCGACTCCAAGAAACAACGGCAAAGCTTGTGCTGACAAGCAATTAAACCCCCCACAGAATATACTTCTTGTTYTTGCGATTGCGGGTCGGTTGATMTTTAATAGGAGGTTGAAAAGAAGATTCGTAGACACTCAGCTCCTTCGGTTGCTTGTCCAACACAAGTTCCCGTGGCTGGACTCGAGTCGGAGGAGGCGGGAGGCAATCCACCAGCAGCAGCACCAGCACCAGCAACCAACAGCAGATCGTTCTTCCACACCAACAGGAAATCGCCATCCACATCCACATCCACCCGATCTCGTAGACCAACAGCCAACCCAACCCAACCCAACCCAATCCAACCCATACACGCATTTCCCATGCAAAGCGCCTCTCGAGTCTTCTCTCAGCTCCAATAATCTATTCGTACCTCGTCTGTCGATCCCCGCCGCTGAACTTTCAAGTCACTACCTCGTACCGACCTCCCTTCTCGACGACGAAGAATCTCTCTCCTTTCTTGGATTTACAACACCAACAAGATTATTCACGAATTGCTYCAACTCAGTCACGGCCGACACACCMTTTTGCACGCCAACGCCTCCGCACTTAGCGTCTCGCCGTGCGTACCGCCGATCCAAACAATTCGCAGTGCGCTGCATCGTCTCCCACGACAACTGTTTCGAAAGACCTCGACCCGCTCTGCCACGCTTCTGTAACCGCAAGACCGACCAGGTCTACAAGGTCCATCATTGTTGGTACCGAAATATCTGATCTCGACATCAGCAGACTTTCCCTCTCCAAAGGCTCCAAAGGCTCAAATAACACGCAATCAATCCCCATATATCGTATTGCCGGTCCGACGAGGAAAATCACATCTCCCATAACAACACCACTCTGCCCATCCCTCCCTGCGGACAACCGCCACGACGATTCCACGAAATTTTCGAGCGTGTGYTGAGCGCTGTTGATCGGCTGCAAAGCGACAAACTCCTTTCCTCGGCGCCGAGTCGCCTCGATCCGCGGTCATGGACGAAGCTGCACATGCCCTCGCAGCGGCACACGAGTTAATAGCACGGCATGAAGCGTTAATAGCGAGGTCTGGGGGCGGTAGTGTAGACACAGCGAGTCGACCGCCAGTATACAAAACGGTTGGGATAATGTTAGCGATTGCGTCTGGTGTCTTTATTGGAATATCCTTTGTGTTGAAAAAGGTCGGTTTACTCAAGGCCAACGATAAATACCAAGAGGCCGCTGGTGAAGGTTATGGATATTTGAAAAACGCATATTGGTGGACGGGCATGACGTTAATGATAATTGGGGAGATCTGCAATTTTGTGGCCTACGCCTTTGTCGATGCCATTCTGGTTACACCGATGGGGGCTTTGTCCGTGGTTATTACTGCAATTCTGTCGGCTATATTTCTCAAGGAACGACTGAGTATGGTTGGAAAAGTCGGATGCTTTCTCTGCATTATCGGATCCGTGGTAATCGTTTTGAACGCCCCTTCGACGTCTTCTGCCGCGACTATCCAGGACATGCAACATTTTGTTATTGCGCCTGGGTTTTTGAGTTATGCGGGTGTTATCATTTTGATATGCGCTTTCGTTGCATGGTGGGCGGGACCAAGATATGGCAAGAAGACCATGTTGGTCTATCTCTCCATTTGCAGTCTTATCGGAGGTCTCAGTGTGGTTGCGACTCAAGGAATTGGTGCTGCTATCATCTCGCAAATTGATGGAGTGAAGCAATACGATCAGTGGTTCTTTTACGTACTGTTTGTTTTTGTTGTCTGCACTCTGTTGATAGAGATTGTATATCTCAATGTTAACGCGTCCCTCCTTCTAGACAAGACATCTGCTAACTTGTTCATAGAAAGCACTCAACCTTTTCAACGCGGCATTAGTTACACCCACCTATTATGTATTTTTCACAAGCTCCACGATCATCACTTCTGCTATTTTATTTAGAGGGTTCAAGGGAACTCCAACTTCTATCATTACCATGGTCCTTGGATTTTTCACCATTTGCAGTGGRGTCGTCCTTCTGCAACTGTCCAAATCAGCTAAGGATGTACCTGATACCGCTGTATTTGCTGGTGATCTTGATCAAGTTCGCACTATTGCCGAACAAGAACAGCCCGAGACAGAGCCAAAAGCAGATGCTATTCGAGGTGCAGCTGCTATCGTTAGACGCTTCTCCGCCGCCAGAAATAAGATGGAGTTGGAAGAAGCGAAGAGACTGCACGAAGAGAAAGCTGCGCATGACCTTGACACGATTGGAGAAGATGGTGCTCCAGTTCAATGGGAGTTTGACGGTCTCCGACGACGAAGAACAACTTTTGGCACCAATCCTGGAAGCATACGTTCCCGCAATACTTCAACGCCTTTCCCAGCATTTTCAGAAGCAGGAGCAGGACCTGGTACGCCTCCACCTGCCATAAATACTCCTGTGCAACATCCACCACTTGGCATGTCTCGATTTCCTGAACCTGATTCCGATTCCGATGATGAGGACAGGCCCGTCACTAGAGGCTCTTCTGTCTTCGGTCGTGCTCTGTCTATTATGGTGCCTGGTCGGAACCGGTCCGTGGTTGGCAGCAATCCTCAAGTTCAAAGTCCGATGCACCCAGTACCATTGACAGAAATCTCCATTCCTTCTACCTATAAAGGAGACGATCCATCAGGCTCAGGTCACTCGTATTATCCCCACGATACGTCATATAAAGGCGTAGGAGAGAGACACGTAACGTATGCAGAGGAGAACAATCGTGCTACAAGCAGGGGGAGTAGTTTACATCCAATGTCAGCGGCGCCGACTCCACCTCCACACTCTGCGCGTCGACAATTTTCCTTCCAACATATGTTCCGGCGAGGACAAACCGATTCGCCGCAACCCCAGGGCGACGAGCAGATACCACCGAGTCGATCACCCATGATCCGAAAGGGTATGGGTCAAAGGAAAGCCAGTGTAGGCTCTCATACCAAGGGAGCTACGGAAGAAGAGAGACTTGGGTTAGTGAAGGGTGATACTCGTACCGCGCCACGATTGCCACCTTATGCAGAAGGCGAGAGCACAGAAGAGGAAGAATGGCTTGCTAATCCCAAACTCRCTAATAGAGAGCATCCACGCGATCTCACACCTCCACGTCGTCAAGGGGGCGAGCTGGAAAAAGAAGCTGAAGCGGATGTTAGAGAATCCTCGGAGGATCACCATAGATTGCAGAGGCTGAGATGGGAAGGTAAAGAAGATGTCTCGCCTATGAGTGGAACGCCGAGAAATCCGTCGCCGAGCCCCCCGAGACCGCCGCGGCATGGGGATGGGAAGGGCGCTTTTATTTAGGTTGAGAATGTGAGCGTCGCCTGCTTGTTCTGACTGCTTCGCGTGCGTTGGAGTTTTGGTGGTGTGAGATGAACGTTACGCACGCACTAATTTGCCGCGCATTTGGATATGGGGTTGGATTGGATTGATGAGGGGCTTGATCATGACTTGCATACATACATACACCTTGCATTACAAGCGTGCTTTTGTTTAATGACGAGAGAGAGATTGACTGTATGATAGATACACGGGACCCGACCGCTTATGACTTGCATGCACTAGCGGAGAAGCTGGGCACAAATTCATGAGGTGGTGAGGGGCTATATATATTATGGATGATGGCTGATGGCTGATGGCTGATGGACGGATGGATAGATGGATAGAGAGGATTGTATTGTATATTGAATAGCACGAGTCGAGTCGAGTCGATTAGGATACGACAARACGGACACGACTGAGTAGATAGATAAATGAATAAATAAAGACATAGAAAATCATCGGCATCATAGATACTCCTCTCCTCTCCGATTTCATTCCAACATATATATTTGTCGACACATATCCCACACGGAATAAATTACTCGGCGGTGATGTGTGGGCGATCAAAGGGCTCGAATCTAGAGGATTGTGATATGGAAGCAGGCTTTATATCTTTGGTCGTTGAATGCAGATGTCTATTCGTGAAGCTCTATAGCCGTCTATACCAACAAAAGAAATGCTTCGTCGTCTATGGACGTTGTATCGTCAGTGGTGACGCGCGTAATCCCCATCTTCGTATAAAGCCAGTGAAGTCCTCTTCAACGCCAGTTCCAATGTATGCTCCCATGCCCCCCAATCCAATATAATGCAAGTCCCAAAACCCAACTCCATCCAATCCCATCTACACCTCAATCTTCCCTCCSTCMCCCACAACCTCCCCAACACTCTCAACCACCTCCCCCCTCAACCCCACCTCAACCTCCGCCCTCCGATTCAAAAAGCTCAAATAAGTCTGCCACCCAATCGCCACCACGCCCGCAAAAACACTCCTATACTGCGCCTCCACAAACGTAAAGCTAAACGCCGTAACCGCGGGCCACAACTTACAGCTATTCAGCATGCTCGTCGGGACGGTGCGTTTGATGCGCTCCCAGACTTGGGGGAGCGAGTCGCCGGAGAGGAGCGATTGCATGCCGAAGAAGTAGGTGTTGAAGACGGGGGTGAAGCAGATTTGGTTTACGGCGACTTTGGTGAGGAGGGAGAGGGTGTGGGACGGGTAGTTGAAGTGCGTGCCGAGGAACATGAACCTGTTTGATCCGTCTCCGTTACTTGCTGTCTTTGCGCAAACTACAGATGGGTAACAAAACTATACAAACCATTTATAACTCGGAATCGAGCTCCCCGCACTAATAACAAACGCCCTCAACGTCCTCTTATAATCATATTCATCGCCGTTAATCCTCTGCGCCGACAAATCGCCCAGGAAATAAATCACCAGCGAGCTCACGAATTGGGTGGTATATGGTCTCTTCCGCTGACTTCTGCCGTATGCTTGGAAACCGCGCGATAGGGGCCCGAGACGTTGCCAGAGGGGGATGGTGGCGACGGTGGTGGGGACTGGGATGGATGTGCCGCTGGCGGGATCGTCTGCTGGTTTTGGGGAGCGGGTGGAGGAATGGCGGGCGGGTTGGCGATGCGAGGGAGGGAGATGAGGGCGACGGAGGGTGAGTCGAGTGGCTGGTTTGAGGAAGACAGCCATGGTTTGTGGGCTATCGTGGGCGCATGTTTGGTGTGTTGTGTTGTTGTTTTGGGACGGAGATGGAGATGGAGGAGATGTTGAATGCGGGTTGAAGGTTTGGGTTTTGGAGGGTCCGGTCGGCTGACGGGTAAGGCTGCTTTAATGTCTCGGCTTTGCGTCGATCCATGTGACATGCCGGGGATCCCCGAAGCCGCTATTCCGAAGATCGATCTCCGATCGACGAGTATACAGTACATCTCATCACCTCCCTTTTGCATTCCCAAAGAAGTGTTGATGCTTGAACTGTAAACAGTAAATAGCTCATCGTCAGTAGTTTCCGAATTAGGAGATCCCACGAACCTTTAACAACTCATCCAATCAAGCCTCCAAAAACAACGGCACCATTTCTGTAGAACTCGAAAAGGAGATGTATTTAGAGATGGGATTCAGACAATCTACATATCGCATTACTATGCTAAAAGCAGAGATGAGTCCATGTAAGTTCGCGATCCTCCAAGATACAAAAATGATCAATCTCGCTCCTGAGCAAAACACAAAACTCCGAAATGCAGACTTATAACACCATGCTCCACAGACTSGCGAAACTTAAATACCCAGGCACCTCCCGCTAGCTCTTAAATGTTCTGTCGTGTGGTAAGGGATAGTCATATGGCACAACAGTAAGGTTAGAATCCAGAGATCTTCCCATCAACCCCTCCAGTCTTGAAAAACTCGGCCATGACGCCAACGGCATAAGAGCAGGCTCCAAGCCAAAAGGCGCCAATCATCAACCGCTTTCCTCGTCCTCCTTTCTTCGTTCTGCCTTCAGCTTCATCCTCCCAATTCGGGCGACCACTAAAAACAGGTTCTTCACGGCGGACATCAATGTTGGATTTAAATCTCTTGACCTCCTCAGAAACAGGATTCTCCTGAGAAGACGAGATAGGATTATCATAGTTCACAAATCCAGTGGGTGAAGCAAAATTCCCGGTCAAGGCGATTGGAGACTGCATACCGTCTATTGGATTCGTGCCTTTTCGCGTTGGGGCAGGAGAGGTGCTATGGACTTTTCGGAAGACAAGGACGTCGCCTGATCCAGAGGCAATCTCGTACCCTTGGGCTTGGAGAGGGGCAAAATGTGGGAAGAATTTTGCGGGGTTGGAAAGTCGGAGGAGAACCTCTGCTGGGGTGAGAGAAGATGACGAGTCAGTTGCGAGGGAAGTTGTTTCTGCCGTTGATATTGATTGCATCGTTGGATCATAGGCGAGTATTTTGTAAATAGTTGGTCGTTGAACGTCCTGAGTGGAACTGGGCTCCTTCTGTTTTGAGATTGGGATGGACTCCAGGCCGCTCGCTGATCGAGTACTACCTGCTCGCCCTTCTTGATCAATAACAGGCTTGGAATCTTCGGACAAGGCTTTCGGGGAATTTCGGTGGCCACAAAATTCGTATCCCTTTCCATTCTCCAGTAGGCGGTAGCTGCTGGATATTGCGCCAAATTTATCCTCATAGATCTTTTGAAGCTCATCTCTCAACGGCGTGTCTGCCTTTGACACAGCGGTACTATCACTGCTAGTCTCCAAGTGTTTTTTAGTCCTAAGCGACGTAGATCCGTATTCAGAGACGGAGGCACAAAGATCTCCTTCGCCCTGCATTATCGGCTGTTTATTTTCTGCTTTGAAAGAAGCATTTTTGACACTTGTGCTGGCTAGTTTTGCTGTGCCGGCTCGGTCTAAGGATGTCTCCAGTCTTGGCATCTTTGGCTCTCTCGAAAAGAGTCGCTGTGAGGCAAGTCCTTCGACATATTCCTTCTCTGCATTCTGAACTTTGTTCTGAACTTGCGATGAAGGACCCTTGCTTGGCAGTAGCGGAGCCGTGCTGGAGCCCCCGTCGGTCCATTTGACCTCGGATTCTTCCGGAAAATCTCGGACAAAGTTCCCAGTCATCGGTTTGGTCCATTGATATCTGTTACCACCGCGCCTGTTTTTAGATCTTTTTGACGATTTTGCAGGTCCGTGTTGCTTTGTTGGCCTAATTGGTGAAACATCTGATAAATCAGGAGAGAGGGAGGTGTCTGTCAAATTTCTCTCTTGTCCTTCACTAACACCTCTCTCACTTTCGATCAATGGCCCTTGACCAGGATTCTGACCTAAGAATTTACCAAACAGCTTCTGATATTTGCTTCCCTGTTCCGATGGCTTGGGAGAGTGTGGATTGCGGCCATCGTATTCATTTAGAGCTTTTTGCACGGGATTGTGCGCATTTGCTTCTCGATCTGATTCGTTCTGGTAGACTGGGGCGTATGTATGTCTTCTCTGATACGATCTTAGGCCATCTTCAACGGAACCACGGGGTCCTCCTTCAAGCTCATTATGATAAACTGGACCATAAGGATGTTCGGAGTCATACTCCCTGAGCCGTTCCTCTAACGGGTCACTCAAGTTCTCCGACGGAAGCTGTCCGTCAGGTTCATAGGCCATAAATGGTTCGTTGTAGGACATATGAGCATCGTAGATTTCGTAGCCATCGTCGGAGACTGATCTCGGCTTCGAGAACGAGTCAGTTTTGGTCACCTCCTCGTCGACTTTATTGGAATCAGGCTTTCCTTGCGCAGAAGGCTTCACACTACTAGCTTTTGTATTTCCTCCAGGGACCTTTTTAACAGGTCGCACCTTCTGATCATATGCTTTTAGTCCCTCCTCAACTGGGTCTGGAATTTCTTCACAAGGCAGCTGTCCGTCGGGTTCATATGCCGTAAATGGTTTCTTGTACGAGACTTGCGCATCGTAAATCCCATACCCATCATCTAAGAGATCAGTCTTGTCTCTTACGTGTTGCGAGGCTCTGGTGGCTACTGGGTGTGTTTCCTGCTCCGCGGCGGCAGCTCTTCTGAGCTTCCATTGACAGTAATGCATGCCCTTGCGATTGGGGTCAGTTTGCCTAGAGGACTTTGTCTTATTCGTCTCTCGAGCTGGGTGTTTTTTCAGGTGGTCGTGATCTCCTGGCGAGATGCAGTGCTTTTGGGAAGTTTCCACAGGCGGGTGTGCAGTTTGACGGGTGGGAGTCTCAGAGCTTGATGTTGGGTTCTTATATACCTTTCGGTTAGTGATTGGATCGATCTCATATTCAGGGTGAGACCCAGAGGAGTATTGGTCCCTTTGAGTCTCCCATATTCTTCCAATATCATGGAAGACGTCTATTGAGTTGTAATTCTTGTGTCCCCAATCACCAGAGTACTTGTTTCCTGACAGAAGATCATCTAGAGCACTCTCTTCCACATCTTCGATTCCGGTGTTGGCTGTATTCGGTGGGATCCGCTCGTAGGGTTCGCAATCGCTCCATTTGCCCAGCGAGTTTACGTCTCGCCTATGCCGCGCGCTGCACATGAATCCCTTCAATCCAACATGTTTGACATTAGTAGGCAGTTGCTGTTGATCCCATCTGAGTTTCCTGTGCAATGCCTCCAAGTCTTTATGCTTAGCCAACCTGTGGCGATGCTTGAGCTCCTTATGAAATATCGGGTCCAGATATGACGACCACACGCCAAATCGAAAAGCCCGCGATTGTTGGCCCAGTCGAGATCTTTGACGGAACCGGTTCGTGGATCGAAGCAGAGCCGTGGATGCAGGTGGTGCGAGAGAGATAAGGGAAGCCTCGGAGCTCAGCACCACGTGTGTGGAAAGCATCTTGAATCGTGTTACCACCGATTCATAATCCGATCTACTGATTGTTGGTCAATGATTGTTGACACTAGTACACTCGATTCTGGGCAGTGGTGTTTACCATAAGTATGGAAATTAGCTTACTATCAGCTGCACTACCCAGCTTTGCAGCGTAGATGTGATCACAAGTTCCTGCAAGCCTTGTCGAAGGGTAGTCAGTAGCTTTGATGGACCGGTTGAGAGGCCGTCCGGAACCTCCTTTCACGATACTTCGGTCCTCGATCAAGGTGCAATGGGCTAGGCAGCAGATGCTTGGACGGGACCTAGAAACAATGGCAGCTTCGAATACGATCTAGTGGTGAATCGAAATGGCTCTAGACATCACAAGTCTCTGGAACCATCATCCCTCGAGCTGTACGACGTCTGGAATCTAGACGACTGATGATACGAGGTTCGATTGGAGAGCGACTGGATGATGCGATGTGTAGATGGTCGGAGATAGGACGTGAGGTGAGATGGGGTGGGGTGGGGTGAGGCTCGGAATAAATATATGCTCGCAGACAACCTCAATGGTTTGTAGTCAATATCTCGAATAAATGGATGAAGGATGAAGGATGAAGGTTGAAGGTTGAAAAGATCCAAAAAGGAACAGAGTCGTAGGCGTAGGAGTAGTCATGCTTGTGCTTCCCCAGCTGCCACAGACCACAGCTCAGACTGGTGTACGGGTGCGGGGTACCAAGCATTGCGGTCAACCGACACGTCCCAAACTCCGCCATCCGCGTTGTCCCGAGCCTCCCTTGCCGCGCTATGGTCATCTGCTTAATCAGCCAACTTGGAACCCACCAGACCCACCATACTATCACGTGTCGAATATGAGGTTTTTACTTACCTAAGGTTTCCAGGTTCGAGATTCCCAAACAATTGATACCTTTACACCGTCACTTCTTCATACAGCATGCTATTCGAAGCTTGCGAACTTAGTAGGTAAACTCATTTACATGACATGCTGTTCTGTCTTTGGATCACGTCGATGCAACCAGTAGCTGCCTGTATCGCCTTCATTCTGTTCAACGCTACCATACAAGCAAACCATGTGCTCGAGACATATGTAGAAACAAGTATAAAAATGCGCCGCGCCTTCCAATTACAGAAACTATTCTATTCTATGCTATCTTTGCATGATTGTGGCACACAAATATATCTAAGGGTAACTCGAAACATGAGTTTTCGAAGTGATGGGTCGCTTAACACGCCTGCCTACCCACGTAGTCATATCATCCAGAACTTACATAGTCCCAGTAATACCACCACTGAGCGAAATCCACTGCGCAGTAATCCAGCGACTTTTCTCCGAGACCAGCAAAAGCACAGCATCAGCTATATCCTCTGTAGTACCCAAGCGCGAAGCTGCTCTTGTCACACCACGCAGCATCATCTGCATCTCAGACGGCGACCCATCTTCCTTCTCAAGGAGCGGCTTCGACGCATCCGTCGGGACAGGGCCTGGTGCAATCGTATTGACAGTGATCCCGCGGCTTTTCCCGAGCTGTAAACCATTGTGAGAACTATGCTACAGAAATTTGTCTAGGATTGCTTACCTCGCCCGCAAACGACGCGGTCAAACTATCCTGCGCTGCCTTCGCGGCACTGTAGAGGGCTACGCCCTCGAGCCCTTGCTTGGATGCGATCGAGCCGATATTGATAATCCGTCCTCCCTGCGGCATCTTGCCTACATTGGCAACGGCTTGCGTGAGGTAAATCGTGCCGAAAACGTTCGATCCGAATTCGCGCGCGCATTGCTCTGGCGTGATGTCCATCAGGATTGCTGCGTCGCCGCCTCCAGCATTATTGACTATCGAACAGCTTGGTCAGTTCTGTCTAATAGAACAATAAAGAAGTCCAAAGCCATTGGTTCTGTAACATACCGAGTATATCGATATGATCCGTCTCAAGACCCTTAAGCGCTTCCTCGACAATAGTCTTAGCGACGCCGACTTCTTCAACTGCTCCTCGAACCACAGTAGTCTTGGTTCCAAACTCTTTGGTAATATTCGCAGCGACATCCTCAGCCTTTGACTTCGAGCTCTCCGACACATAATGGATAGCCACAGCCGCGCCGTTTCGCGCCAACGTCCTCGCGATAGCGGCACCGATCCCGTTACTCTTGCTAGAGCCCGTGACCAAGGCGAACTTGCCGGCGAGGGAAAGAGTTTCTGTAGTCATGTTTGAGGCGGTTTGGAGAGGTGTAGTGTGAAGTGTGTTGGTGTGAATGATATCCTGAACTGATAGTACGAACAGAAGCCATCGTCGTCGAGCTTTTATACACTTGATCAAAGGTCAACACCCTCATATCGGAGATTGTAGACTCGGAATCTGGATTATAAATCTACTATGCTTAGAAATGTCCAGTTCGTGGGCTCCTCGAATAGAGGGCTTTTGCATCAACTTTTCTGCTTGCCAAACCTTCCTAGATGGGTTTAGTGGTGCCCAGTTATTGGTGTTTTACACATGCTCTTGGCGGTAGGTTGCGGTGGGGGGGCAAGAGCTTGCCCCCCCACTTCAACCCCCCCTATACGACAAGATGGAGCTGTCGATCCTTACTATAGCTAATCAGGTGCCTAGGAAAACTGGAGGCATAATTTACTATACAATTTTATACTACGCGAGGTCCTGCACTATGAGCTTACTAGGACTCTCAGACGTACGCTAAACCACTCTAAGGAACTAACAACTCTAATATGTGGAGGTTGTAGAGAGGTTGTACAACAACCTCAAAAGTTGATGCAAAAGCCCTCTAATATCGTCCTGTTCATCTTGAACTTCACGGAGCTTCGTCCGATGGGATTTGTAAGCGAAACGACGGAGCTGTTTTGTTACTTGGTGATTTTGTGGATTCCCTAACACGCAAGTAGTGGCCTGCCTAAGATATCTTGCACGAGTGTTACGTATCTTGTCGAAATGTGTTGTATGGTTGGCGATAATGYTGACCTTGGACAGCGGTCAAGATTGTATTTGTCAGACACTGTGTAGACACCTCCGAAAATACAATTCAATTTGGATCTATAGTAGACAAGGACCTGTCATTCTATCAGTGAAAGACTATAATTCAGACGAGAGAACTTGTATTAGTAATGGTATCAAAGTGTATGTCACTCCAACCGCCGAATTTCGGTTAATCTGCATGAGCGATTAGGGGCTAAGGATTTATATGTCCGATGCAAGAACAGACGAGGTGCATGGGTGGCGCATAGCCCGCTTAGGTTTCAACGGGTAGGAAAGAACTTGTGAACGTAAAGTTTGGGAAAAGTTGTAGTCGTTCTCACGGGATGATTCTATAGCCCTTCTATGCATTCTATGCATTCGGCTAAATTTGACGTTTTAAATGCTTCAAAACTCTCTGATATAGCAGTAAAGCAAGTATCAGCTTTTATTATCATTCAAACGATGGTTTCAGGGTACAACTAAGAACGTATGAATTGTCGATTTGGGTTCAGCAGGGGAATCTCCGCCGAATGAGGTATTATAATCTACCTGGTTCTCTCTCGAGATCCGCGAGCTTTCCATTCTCCTATCCCCGTTCCTCATCGTAGGCTATGGAAGGATATGGCTCGTCTAGCGGTAGGCATATTTGTGTCTCTCGGCCTTTGGCTTGGGTATTCGSTGCTTGGTCACTGCTAATCATGAATGGCTCTCTCAAGATCTTGTTGCCATTTGTTGCGAATCGAGCCAGGGACAAGAGGTCAAGTTGTGCTCAAAGTACCAAGGAATGTTATACCAGATTACCACAGCTGAGATGTCAACCGGGAACGTACTTGATGATGTGTCACAGCTCCTCAACTCAATACTCGTTCAACTGGGTAGAACTGATGGAAGGAGCAGTGGAATTGTCAGCACGTTCTCCAGGGGTCCACAACGGGATGCTTAAGTAAGCATAATCCTAGTGCATCGGTGCCTGGACCGTGCACGTTCTCTCGTCATTCAGCGAAGCTAGAAACCCCACGTCGTCTTGGTGGGATGGCGCGAGGCTAGAATTTATATTTTGAGATGACGCGTGAGTGCAGCGCAACATCACTCTCCTCCAGAACAATCCATGCAGCACATGGGTTCTACTTTTGATTATCATTATTTTCTCTTTCGCTTTTTTGACTGCCACGCGATTTGATTGCCCGATTTCTCCCCTTGTTATTCACGACGATCTGGCGCGAACGCCTCCCGAAGTCCAAGGCTCCCTCACAATACAAACAGCGTTTACCATCTGAATATATACTTGTTTCCCTGGTACCATGAGCAAGCGGCAATTCAAAACCCAGGCGTCAAGTAGCCGCGCATTGTCTGGAAAAGGCTTCGGTGGATTCGGCGCTACGTCCAATCGAAGCACATTATCCTACGTCGCAGAACTTCCAGACCTCTCTTCCATATCCGATCCCAATGTAGTGGTGGCATTCAAAAGTCTTTCCAAGGCGGACGGAACAACGAAGATCAAGGCATTGGATGTACTAGAGAGCTACATATCACAACATCCGAAAGAAGATGGAGGGGTGGAGGACTCTGTTTTGGAAGCATGGGTATATAATATCTTGCGTATCACTGCGAAGTTTTGCTAATGGCTCAAAGGTAAAATTTTACCCAAGACTTTCTATCAACAACCACCGCAGAGTTCGCGAACAATCACATAACCTTCAGGTCAAATTCCTTCAATCGGCTCGAAAACGTATGGAAAAACATCTACCCGATACTGTAGGAAGCTGGCTTTCTGGATGCTACGACCGAGACGGCTTTGTGGCGAGAGCAGCACAGAATGGCATATCATCCTTTCTCGATACTGACGGTAAAGTCGCAGCCTTCTGGACGCGTTGCCAGGATAGAATTCTAGATTATGCTCTGGAGGCTATCGACGAAACACCAGCAACTCTGAGTGATGAGCGTAACACAAGTGCGGAGGATTCACAGGTGCTATATCTCAGAGTGATCTGTTCTAGCATATCGCTGGTGAATAATCTCTTAACCAAACTGAGGCAGGATGATGTCTCGAAGTGCCAAAGCAAGTATGAAGAATTTTTGAGTCATAAAAAATTATGGGCGTTCGCTTCTTCGGAAGATGCATTTATCAGAAAGCAACTTTGCAATCTTTTGGTGGTCTGTTTAGAAAAGCAGCCCAGATCAGTCGAGATGTCCCTTGATCAGATCAGTCGCGGATTTATTGCTAAAGGACTTTCATCATCACAGTCCACCACTTCTTTGCAACTACTTCAAGTGCTGCAAAAGATGACCATACAGTTTCCCCATGCTTGGACGACGTCTTACGGGGGCCGTGGGGCTCCCTTCCTTCGAATCCGCGATTTTGTGAAGAAAGGCTCCCAGGGCGCTTCTGCTGGTTATTGGTCTTCACTAGAAACTCTACTCCCATTGTTGCCAGAGGGAGTTTTGCCATTGGATAAAGAAACATGTTTACAATTCTTGACCGAGTATAGAAATGCCATTCAGCATAGAGAGCAACCCCGACAACATGCTAGTCCAGCTTGGATAAGTTATTTCAATACCGTTGGAATTTTCATTCAGAATAGTCAAGATGCGGATTTCCAAGCTGCACTGTTTCAAGACTCCATATCTCCAACCTTCGAAAGATACCTCCAAGGCGAGCCAGATAGGGTACCTGTCACTACCACAGCGTTAGCAACGGCATATGACTTGTGGGCCTCCAACAAATCAATAAAACAGCAAGAACGCCCTTCACTTTACATGCAAAAGTTTGCGAATGCCTTCATTGCACGCGTTCTTGCTACAGCTCACGTACAACCCGATGACAGTGAGGAATACAAGACAAGCCAGAAGAAGATTATTGCCGAAGGACATCGCTGGTTCTCTTTGCTAGCAGAAGTCGTCAAATCGGGTGCCTCCGACGCATCCACGAAGCCCATCTTGTCATCAATGCAAGGAATATTTACCTCCGCGATCAAAAAGGTCATCGACGCGGAGGGGAAACCACACTCGGCTGCTGCCATTGTCGAAATTGCAATGCGACTCACGCCTTCGGTTGTAAAGGACTCCTCTGAGATGTTCGCCTCGGTAAAGTCTTTGGTCGAGAATCAAGTTCCGCTACCCACATATATCTTGTCTCCTTCCTCGCGGTACTTGATTTCTGTACTGTTCCTTTTCCGCTCTGTAGAGAGCAAGGAAACTGTTTTCGAGAATGCTTGGGGCTCAGCTATCGGGCATCTCTCCCAATCGATACCCAGCCCTGCGGTCTACCAAGCTTATGGATCTCTTTTGGCGAATGAGTCAGTCGCCACACTTACCCAAGAAAACACGGCACTTCAAGAGGCTCTAATTGCTGCTAGTCTTGATGCTATTAAAGGACGTGCTGAAGCAAAATCGCTTTTTCAGGTCGCCATCACTTACGACACCTATGCCCCATCATCCTCGCAAGAAATACTCCAGCAAATTCTGTATCACCTAAGCCCAAGAGAACACGGAGATCGTTTCAACCCTTCGGAATCCGAGAATGCATTCAATTCGCTTGAGTTTGTTTCCAGGCATCGACCCGGCCTTCTTGGCCACGGTAAAGATATTCAGATGGAGCTGACTACCATACTCCTCGAAATAACAGAGCTCTCCGATGAGCGGCTTGCGTCTCGGGCGTTGAAACTAAAGTCGGCGATTGAGAACATAACACAGAAATCAGATGACGAGAATCAAAGCTCTGCACTCGACTTGATTCGTTGGAACCTAGAATTGGAGCCTGGTAGCACTCGGAAGCTTTTGTGAGTTTATCAATGGAGTCTGGAATTTCCGTGCTAACAATTCGCTAGAATAGACACACTCGTGCACCAAGCAGAGGCGTTCAAAGCTAGTCGTGGCGATGGGTTTAAGCCGGAACACTTATTTCCTGACTCCAGTAAATGGACTGCAATTCTGAAACCATGTCTCAGTATGAAACCCAGTGCTGCATTGGGTGTCATGAGACCTTTCGCTGGGGTAGTACTTTTGGGAGCAAACCAAATGTTCGAGAAAGATTCGCGTGCTCCAGACGCTTTGGAAGACTTTTCCATTGCTCTTCGAATGGCACTCTATACGACACACTTCCTTGACGATACTGATTTTCTTTCTCGCGTGGAAGATGAAATTCTTCTGGATATACTTCACTCTCTGGTCTTGACCGCCGAGATCGTAAGTGACGAGCTAGATTTGTTGGCTGCAGGTGAATTCCCAGGTTGGGCGGTCGACGTGATAGACGATGACCTTGAAGAACTTCGTGTCTTTGCATCAAACGGATATTTGAGCAAAATTATCAATAGTGCGAAGGAATGGCAAAGTAATACCAACTCTGATTTAAGTCATTCAAAGTTCTCACGAATCATCCGGGCACTCATCGACAGACTCCTCCAACAAACCAAGAACGCCCCTGGGGACTACTATGCAGCAAAGGCATTGGGGCATCTAATCAACAATGTAGTTACTGCTCACGGATGGGACATCGTTTCCGGCGAATCCTGGCTGACGAGTCTCGCTATCTTCCACTCTACATCTACAAATACTCTAGGAGCGACTGCATTACTCATTGGTCTGGAGACCAATGTATCCAACAGTAAAACGATTAACAACTTCTGCAACCGTCTTGTCAGCGATATAGCAGGCGCGACTGCCACTGGAGAGAAAACTCTTGGGCTGCTGGTCTTGCTCAACTCAACACTATCAGTGTATCAAGAAGACGAACTCCCAGTCGCAAAGAATCGTCTGATCTTTGCAGTCAAACAAATTTTATCTTGGGCGCCCAATCTGGAGACGACCAATCCATTCGTTGCATCCGAGACATGTAGAGCTTTACAAACGCTCCTTCCCTCACTAAACGACGTTTACGGTCCTTATTGGGAATCTGCCCTTGATTTATGTACGTCAATATGGGAATGCGGCAAGGGTGGCAGGCTGTTTGATGGTGCCCTACCTATGATGGGAATGTCTCTTAAGCTTTATTCAATATTGAGAAAGTTGGAAGATGCAAATGATGACCTAGAAGAGGCTCTTGTCGACAAGAATGAGGCAATTACCTCAGCTTTGGTTGGCTTACTAAAGCTCCATCGGCTCAAAGAGCACCAGCCTTTGGACTTTGTAGACACCTTGCTATTGAGAGAGCTGCGTGATCTAGCACCAGAAAGTCTGAAAGATACATCAGAGCTCTACCCGCTTCTTGTTTCGGAGAATCGCAACTTGCAATCGGCTGCATACGACTTACTGCAGAGAACCTTGCCACAGACTCAGCAGCAAGTTTCGGTGGATGTTTTGTTAGACGGAAAGAGTAAGCGCTCACAGAGATTTGGAAAAGCAAGAATACTGATCTATATGTAGCCGCTCGACTGCCGGATGAGCTACTTTCACTACTCCTAGACCCTCCATCGATACATGACTACTCGGACGAAATGCTCGATGAATTTCCGWCGGCAATCAGGGGGTATCTATTGTCATGGCATCTGGTCTATCAGTCATACGCCAACGCTTCGTTGAAAGTCTGTAATGATTACAGCGAATTACTCAAATCCGAAAACTTCATTGATCCCTTGTTGGGGTTGCTATTCGACTTACTTAGAACCACTTCCAGCGCGTCAGGAGATCTTACCAAATTCGAGTCATCAATGGTTAGCAAGTATGATCTGTGGACAGCTATTGATTCAGAATCCTCGAAACGAGATATGTCCTGGCTGCTTATCAACCTCTACTACATGTGCCTCAAATACACCCCTAACCTAACTCGAAATTGGTGGCTGGACTGTAAGTCGAAGCAAACGAAAATCGAAGCTAGCAAGTGGAACAACAAAGTCTTCTCCCCTATACTGATACAGGAAGTGAAGGACGAAGTCACAAAGTGGGGTGAAGAGCAGGACACAAGTGATGACGAGAAGAAGGAACTGATCATCAAGACGTCAAGGAATTCCCCAGAAATCCAGGCTGGCTATGAGATCGACGATATGATGATGCAAATTGTTGTCAGCTTGCCATCAGATTACCCTCTGCAAGGCGTTGAAGTGAGGGGCGTCAATCGTGTTGCCGTGAACGAAAAGACGTGGCGAGCATGGCAGGTAATTGCCCAGGGCGTCATGCGCCTCAATGTAAGTAGCCTACCCATCTTCTGACTTTCGCAAGCTGACATCCATCCAGACTGTCGTTGATGGCCTCGTCCTCTTCCGCGACAACGTTGCCGCCGCCATGGCAGGCAAGACAGAATGTGCGATCTGCTACTCCATTATCGCATCCGACAAACGTATGCCAGATAAGCGTTGTGGCACTTGTAAGAACCTTTTCCATGCTGGGTGTCTATTCAAGTGGTTCCAGAGCAGTAATCAGAGTACTTGTCCTCTGTGTCGAAATCCGTTTACTTACGGGAGCGATACTGCGAGGAGGAATAGAGACGCAGATTGAAGAGGAGATACGCTGAAAAATGAACATCGAATGTAACGTTCGTAGAGAAGCATGAATATTTAGAGATCAGAGACAAGGTACCATATCATGGTGAGATAGAATCTCAAGTCTATCGGAACTTTACAAGCTTGACGTCAATTGAATGGCGGGTGATCTACAATCTTGATCTTGATAAACAAATCAGAGTCCATAGCTATAGGATGTCTGCGACAGACCCCACAATCTACATGGCTGCATGATGTGAAACATATTCCTTTAGACCCCAAGGTTGTGATTAGGTTAGTACAGCGTGGTCTGTGCTTTTCGCGAAAGCCAACGTCGTTCTTGTTTCGAATTCCGTTTGGAGGCGGATATAACAA
Source organism: Chaetoscypha palmicola (assembly GCA_003988945.1). Classification (NCBI taxonomy): domain Eukaryota; kingdom Fungi; phylum Ascomycota; class Leotiomycetes; order Helotiales; family Helotiaceae; genus Chaetoscypha; species Chaetoscypha palmicola. The sequence continues at coordinate 20,681 of QYAH01000503.1, forward strand.
TGGAACGGTGAAATTGAGGTCGTTCACTACAAGCTCCAACTTCGCTGCACTCACAAGTCCCAGAGTTCTGTACAAATCGAAGAGAAATCAAATTGACCGGGCAGCAAAGAAACATCGTAATGGGCGCTCGGCACCATCATTCAATCCGTCAGCCTTATTCGCAACGGAAGGATTGCGAAGGATCATATATATACCAAGTACCCACAAAATTATCACTGACACTAGACTCACTTCATCCGTTGCGCGAGAATTGGCCAATCGGGTTTCGTGTACCACGTTGTGTACTACCTAGTCGACTTGCTTGGTGCGCGCTGGTGATCATGAGGCTGTATGATATGTGCATCAAAAAGCGGCTGAGAGGCTTAGTTCGCCGAGTTGGAAATAATGTGGGGGCTGTGTAGGTACAAGGTGGTAGTGTAGACCATATAAGTACTTAGATGTTTCGACATCCATCTCTTCATAAGTACTTAAGTACTCTTGCTTGAGGATCCAGGCAGGGAGCATTGACGTATAGATTTAGACAATTCGACGAGACGATGCGTCCTTCACTCATTCCCTTCGTGCTAGCGACAACTCTTTCCTTGGTATATAGCGTACATGCCAAAGCTGTCTTTGCACATTATATGCTCGGTAGTATTTCCCAGGAGCACATTCAGCAAGATATCGATGATGCTATCGCTATGAAGTATATACTCCCACATCAACGCCGAAGAATTATCTTTGTAGATTCGCGAAGGGACTTCGCTGACGAGAATGACTATTCAGTCTTGACGGCTTCGCGATCAACATCGGTGATCCGACTCAAGACTGGATCCCCGAACCCCTCAGCAATTTATTCAGCTACGCAGAGACCAAGGACTTTAAGCTGTTCATAAGTCTAGACGTAAGTGCAAGCAAAGCTGCTTGTGCCGCAGGGAATGAGAACTCTTGTGGTGGCGTAAAGTCTCCCCTTCATCTCTTTCGGCCACCAAATTAACAACCTCCAAGCCAAACGACTACCACACACTCCTCACCACATACCTAGGGAGCTCAGCCTACTACCACGGTCCAAACAATCAACCTCTCATCTCAACTTTCTCATCTAGCGAGATCGAAGCACCAGAGTGGATAGCGTGGCGTCTTTCGCTCGCTGACAACATGTATTTCATGCCTGACTTCGATGACACGCAGGGCTATTACGAATCCGATCCTGGGTGGTGGGATTATTGGGGAGATATCGTGCAGGGAGTTTTCAGTTGGGAGAGTACGTGGCMAGAGGTAGAAGGCGATGTGAGTGCAGATRAATTGGTGTTGGAMGGYGCGGTAGCGAAGGGGAAGGGGGTTATGRTGGGTGTGAGTGCATTGCAGTATAAAAACGCTGTAAGGATACCTCGCKATTCACCCTCAAACKCTCAATTGGCTAATCTATGTGGTTCAAGTATGGAGGCAATTGGTATCGCGCGGGAAATCTCAATCTCCCAAAACGTCTYGCTAATATCCTGGCGCTGGAGACCTGTTCCGTTATACTCATGAATTCTGGTGTTCATGAATACCATATGGTATTCGTGAGTATAACGTGGTGTTCGTGAATAATATGGCCTCATGAATACTA
>QYAH01000504.1:0-15011 GCA_003988945.1 Chaetoscypha palmicola
TTCTAAAGTACCTTATATAGGAATAATTTATTTAACTATTCTACTTACCCCTAGAATATAGTTAARTTACCCCTCTCCTAGATTTAAATTTAGTTAGAGTACTTTATCTAAGAGTAGGAATAATTTAATATAGCCTAAGGTAKTAAGTTAGAYAGCTATATATTAATATATAGTCTAGAGTRTCTAGTAAGTAAGAAGTAGAACTTCCCCTATAATAGGTAGCTACCCTACCTTTAAATAGGTTCCTATCTAAAAACTAATAACTAGCTATATATTAGAGTTTTTCTTTTATATAATAATAGAATCTAACTAAAAACTAACAAGTAAAGCTATAGGAAATAGGAGTAGAATTACTATATACTCTAAGGGTATAAAYACCTCTTACCTAGCCTAGAGTCCCTAAAGAGCTAGGTAAAAGACATCTCTTATCTAGTGTCTAGGACTCTTACTCTTCTTTAATTTAAAACTACTTCCTACTATACTAGTACTTATTACACTTCGCGCTCCTTCCTAACCCTAACCCTAACCCTAAGTAACCCTAACCCTAAGGCTTACTTTCTAATCGAGTTTACGAGCATGCTATTCGACATCCGACTAAAGAATAGCTATAGGACAGAAAGAACTCTTATAGTAGTGACTACGGACGGGCAAGGCTTCTACGAACTATCGCTAACAATATACTCGTTAGTAGTTTAGATCTAGAAGAAGATATAATAGTAGACGTTTAGTATTTAACTATCGCGGTAGCAGAGACTGTTACGATGGGGACTTGGGAATGGCTACTGCTGCAAGCTCACCGGCAGCGCTTCCCTCTAAAGTTCCTTCCTCTAGTCTATCGCAATGCAGCAAAACAGCAACCCTGAATTTGTCAACGCTTCCGGTGTTTCTCTCGGCAGACAATACGCGTCCTTTTCCTTGTGTCTCCCATAGTATTCCGGTGGAAAGAAGCATCGTGGTCGTCGGCGTAGACCGGCATTGCTGCTGCGAGTTCACTAGCATCGTGTTGTCATGCATCCCTCGAACGTTGATTACAATCTGAACTCCTTCTCACCGAATCATACGTATCTGAAAATAGGTGAATCTTCAGTGGTCTCGACATACAAACAACCGTCGTGGTCGCCAACATATAATGGTATTACTACCGCATCTGCATCTGTCAGCATCCCTTCCTGCCTCTAGTCTACGAACGTTCCATGGTTCGAATACATCTCGAAAGATTTGTCACTTGTGCGGCGGATGCTCACGTTCCGGGAAGTATGCGCGTCTGATTTCTATTAAAATGGCATTACCTAGGTAGGACCTTGGAGGCTATCGAGGTGGAAAGAACTATGGTCGCCGGCACTTAACAACGCGTGCATCGTCGTTGGTGCACTTCGAACCGAGCACATTGTCGAGGCAAGAGGTGAGCAAGTTTCCCTTTAACAGAGAAGGTGCCAGAGGGCTCCTAGATGTGTATAAAGACGGTCTCCCGCCGCTCTCTGGCCCTCTCTCTCTCTTCTTCGTCGACATCTTCGCTTTCCTGCCTACGTATCCAGCTCCGGCACTCGATAAGAAAGTATTCGACTATCTTCTCTCTCTTTCTCTCTCTCTCTGGCACACGCACCCACGCACCTTAGCACATGCTGCCTCGAAGACTTTTGTTTTCTGTCTACTTGTCTCGCTCCGGTATTCAACAAGTACTCCAACTCAACTCTCAGCTCTCCGTTCTTTTCCCCTTTCTCTGCCCACCCAGCTCCCTCGCTCGACAAGGAATCCTTCGAACCTCTTCGTTCTCTTTTTCACCTCCCCTCTTCTCTCTCTCCAGATTCCCCCTCGCCTTTGCCTGTCTTCAAGGATTTGGAGGTCTCCAATCCTGCCTACGCGTCTCGCTCCGGCTTTCAAATAACAAGTACTCTAACTCAACTCTTCTTTCTCTTCCCCCTTCCATCTCCTGCTTTTTTTACTAACATGTTCAGTTCCACGGCCTCGGACGTATGCCTGGGCGTCATACACCTGCGTTTAGCAACAGGCAATCTAACTCAACTTCATCCCCCCCACCCCTTCTCTCTACTTGTTCCTTTGCCAACATCTTCAGCTCCACGGCCTCGGATTCTTACCTGCGCTACTTGCTTCGACAGTCGACATAGAAATCCCTTTCTTTACTACCTACGCAGTAAGCTCCAGTATTCAGCAAGTAATCCAACTCAAAAGCTCTGTCTCCTTCCCCTTCTCTCTTTTACTTCTTCTACTAACATCCCTAGCTCTACGGCCTCGGATTCTTGCCTATGCGGCCAGCTCCGACACACGACATGGTATTCGATCATGTACTTTCTCTTATTTTTTGCCTCGAACCTTCTAGGAATTCTTCTCTGCTTACACGTCCAGCTCCGCCATTCGACATGAGATCACGCTAATTCGCCCTCTCTCTCTCATCTGCCTCGGGCATTCGCAAGTAATACCCGCTCACGCCTCGAACTCCGGCATATGATCAGGAGTTCTACCAACGCGTCAGGCTCTAGCCCACGGTCAGGATCCTTTGCATTTCCTTCTTTCTCTCCCGGTCAGCCTCTTTTATTTACAGCTTCCAGGTTTTCTACTAACACACATCTACTGCAAATCTCAGATGAGTAACAATTCTCTTCTCTTGACTATTGCTAACTTCATCGCAGGCTCCTCTCGATTCAATGGCGATTCAATGACTTCCCTTCATTTCAATGTGGTGAGCGTCTTCAATTTTTTTTTGTTAACTTCCCTGCAGGCTCGATCACACCTGCGCCTCGGTTAAATGGCTTCCATCCGCATCAGCTAGTAAAACACTCTTCTCTTGAAGCATCACTAACTCTCTTGCCAGCTCGACGCCCCATCCCGACCCCACTATTAGCTCGCCTAACATTGCCTTAATATTTCCATACCTTCTTTTCACACTAGCATGTCAGCGGTCTCCTCTTGTGTAATGTTAATTCTTGTACCAGTTCGATCCAATATATGTTGGCCTCCATCCACGTTCATCCACGTCCTCGCCATGACAAGTTTCTTTCCACTTTGAACATTGCTAGTAGTTCATTACTAATTTCCCCGCAGCTCGATCCCGCGAATTCACATTAGTATGGCAAGGGTCTGTTCACTTTGAACACCGTTTACTGCTGATATTTCTGCTACCTCGATCGCAACGTTTCATTCGCAGTTTTCCTTCACATTGCGATTGTAAGTACTACCAACCTGCCGTCGCGTACCAGTCTGATAGAGAATTTGGACTTGGGCAGGTGGAATTAAAGTGCCACATGAATGTGGAATATCTGCGGCTGGAAATATCAAATGTAAGTGTCTCTTCTCTGTCCTTGTCATATCGCATAGACTGATTTATATCCATCCTAGGATCGACGCTGTCTATCCCGCGACACAAGTCGAATGTTCATGTGGTTCGTTTCTACCCGACACATGCTCATGATCTCCTGCCAATATGCCGTCGAAGCTGCGAGAGCTCTATGTCCCTTAACACCGAAGCACGACACAAGGCAAGTCTTCATGTTGTTCTTTCCAGAGTTACTCGCACCGACGTCGTCAGACCTACCTACTCTTAGGTGGATGTTGTGCGACCCTTACCACTAGATATAGAACGATTAGTAAAGGCAAGTCTGGATCTAGTCTGGACAATTTCGTGGGTGCTAATGTCACTCTACACTAAGCTCAAGACAGTGTACCTATTCATGCAAGACACGACAGATCGCAACAGGCGAGTCTTTATCAGCTTTGTGATTTCGCAGATGCTACCGTCAAACTAGGATCAAAGCTCCTGTCCTCCCACCTATACATGAACTAAAGTCAGGTCTCCACCTAGCTTGGACCTGTGTGTACTTTGGCGCAGGCACAACAAATGGCAAAGGCAAGTCTTCATCCTGTCTTTGCGATTCTGTAGGTGCTAATGTCATATCAGGCTCAAAGTTCTTGTCTTCCAAGGCAGGCCTCGACTCAGGATTCCGTTTTTTACACCTGCTAACCACTAACATTTTAGTCTTCTCCAGGCATCCTCGAACGTGAACACGTACGCGTCGCCGCGCGTCCAAATGTCAATATGACATTTACCTTGTATGCCTGGCAGGCGAAGGATCGCTCCTCTCCTCGGCGCCTAATCTTTCACTACTCCATCACTTTTCAAACGTCTCACAACCGCGATACGCTTCCACAACAGCAAAAATATGCCATTAGGACCTCTCATGCCGCTACCTATTTAGACAATCGCGAGCAAAACACTCTTACAGGCGACGGCTACTTCCATGAGGGAAAGTATCCCTCGTTCATCCTAATACTAATTCCCTGCTATCCTGAGCTCGACTGCGTCGGCAGTCCGAATTAGATACGTCCAAGAACATTAGTCTCTCGATAATTAGGTAGCGCAAGGTGAGTGTCTTATCTTTGCAATTTCGCACATGCTAATTCACACCATGCCAAGCTCGACTTCCTCGCTGCCATCCATCATGCCTTCGATCACAATTGCGACTTGGTCGAGATCTGCGCTCGGGTCAAGACAAGCCTCCATCCCTCTGTTCCCAATTCCGTACATGCTCACATGTTCATTCCCTCTCGTACTCATGTCAAATGCACCTCAGTCGTTGTAGTACTCGGATCTCCTCTATTCCTCAGCTCAGTCAGTACAATCAGTCTTCACGTTTGGGGTTTTGCTCACGACAACTTCAGTATTCTATTCTAAAGTCACACAATTCGTAGCATATTTCCCAAGTTCAAAGCTTTGTACCCATAGACTTTAGGTAAAGTTGTAATCATTCCTTGCAATGATTTGTTTGATACTAATTTTCATTCCAGGACATTGTCAAATCTCATTCGCAGATCGTTGAACCTCACTCCCATGTTATCGAACGGTACTCGCACATCGTCGAACTGTATACACCGAAAACTTCCGTGGAACTCGGATCGGCACAGCTTAGAAGTATTTGTTGGCCGGCGTCGAAAGACATTTCTTCTCTCGTCAGTATCTGTCATTTTCCTACTAGGTGAGTGTCGGGCTCAGTACTAGTTCCTTTAATGTCACACATCGAGTCCTCACTGTCAAGTGTACATATCATTCGATCTCTCTTTGACACACCACCTCCCACGGAGACAGTTCCATCTAAGAGAGATCTGTCGTCGCTCTAAGCTTTCTTCGATAATGCGTTATTCCACGGCGTAATGTTAGCTAGCACGTTGTCACTAAGCTTGTTTTTTGCGTCGTTAACTTCAACTGCGGCGCCGTCCGCTTCTTGAGTCACTCTTGTATCCCGATTCACTCCTTCTGTTTCCTGTCCGTGGTTGTCACACAGTCCCGCGCTCTCTTGTATCATGACTCGGCCTCCCCTTATGCCGCCTGAGTCTGATATGTAGGATGTGGTTGTAAAATCTTCGCTCTGTGACGGTCGCGTATCAGTGAAGACGTTTGACTTGCCCGGCAAAGATTTGCCTTCTCAGTCATTCATCTTTCCAGAGAGAGCGAAACTCTGCCTTTTTGTTACACGTCTCAGATATATTCCGCGTGCTTATGTATCGCGCTCTTCTATCGTCGACCTCTGTGCCGTCGATACAAGGAACCACCGGTGGGGTCGCTTCTTGAATTCGCAATGACCTCACTATATCTGCTACCCGCCTCCTTGGACAGATATGCTCGCTATACTCTGTTCTTCAGTTCTGATTACGTGAGAACTAACGTCGATGTCTCATTTCCCCACGGATTCGATTCCTTCATTGCCTTCACCTATTGCCGTGGCATGAGTGTGTTTAAGATTGCAAGTGCCAAATAGATGTTAACATCATAATTAATTGCAAGTTGTCTCCTTTTTTCTGGCCTCGCTATCCAGATACATTTGCCTACTATGTTGCACATTTTCATATTAACCGTGCTTAAAACGTGTTTGCTTGCGATAATGTTGAAGAATGCTTTCTCGAATTCTCATGGCCACATTGAGCCAACCATTTTTCTACAGTATAGCACGTACAGTATAGCACGACTATACTAATTGTTTGCTGGCTTCATACGCTTTAACGTCTTACTAGTGTTCTGACGTAAGTTCTATACGTCCACGAGTCTTCTAGCCGTCAGTTACAAATGACTCGACCTTGTCGTAGCAGAACAAGGAGCTGAAGTCGAACCTTTCTATTATCGTTTCTATCTACAGGTGTATAACCCTTGGTAACCCTTAGCTTATGACTCTTGAAAACGATTCCATTTTGTCTCTCTTTGTCCAACTGGCTTCACCGAAGCTATTGGATCCATCTTAGTTCCATTTTTCCTGTTGTTTCAAGCGCTGAGCTACCAAGGAGCTTCTCTAGTCGCGCTGCTACTATATGCGAGGAGAATGCGGATAGGTCAATGACATTCGAGTCATTTGCTACTAGGCCCGACTGAAAGCTCGGTTGTTTCACTTAACGTTCCTGAAAACTTTCAGTCTCGGCCTCGTTCGAGTGAGGTAGCCCAACCTGCCAGTAGTAAAAGCTTTTGTTTTTTGCAGCCGATTTCCCCAAGTACCGTGACAGTATGTTGACTCTCCTGCTCTCTTGGCGCCTCTGTTGTTCGAACCGCAACCACTCCTAACCTCTTTGTGATACATGCTCTGGGATTCGCAATCTATCATGCGGTCCGTTGAAACGCGGCCTCCCGTAACAAACAGATTTGATAATTGTACCTCGTCCTAAACCATATTTAACATCCTCTTGTCTTAGACGAACATCTCATGTTTCTTATCTATCATTACATCCTAAATTCCTGGTTGCGAGTCTCATTGCTCTCGCTTCAAGTGCTCGCTTCAAGTGCTCGCTGCTGTTTTCCTTTTTACTTTTCGAGAGTCGGACAGTCTTCACTACTTGATTTGTTTCTTCTCAAACTCCTATGTAGTCGGGGAGGGTGTTCACACTTCCTTTTTCCTTTGGCCTTGTCGTATTACCTTCTTCTAGATCGTTCTACCTCGATGAGTTTTGCTGGTGTCTTAGTAATATTGTTTTCTGTTCGCACCGTATTCTTCGTATCGCTAGTCCAGGTTGTTTCTCTAACAGGGTGTGTTGCTTTCTTAGCAGACATAGGACTCCCGTGAATCGAGGTACACCTCTTCAAAGATAGAAGACAGTTCTCCTTTTTGGAGATGTTCTTCGAATTACAAGTGCTTGCTGTGACGGTCACAGATACCCCGCCATCCTCATCAAGCCTCTCCAAATCCTCTTCGGCCTCGTCACACTCTCCGAACTCTGCCTCTCCTACATCTCCCGCGATTCCTGCTAGCAAAGTTGTCAAGACTCGTCGAGGTTCTTCAATTACACAAAACACAAATCAAGAAACTTACGCTCTCCATCCACCACCTACGAGATCGAGAAAGATCATACTAATAAAGCCTACCATCACATGACTAGCTATTGTCATGTGCCGGTAGTAGAGTTATTGCAAGTCTTCGCGTTCGTTGCTACTAGGCAGATTGAGTGTTTTATTGATAATGTTGGCGCTGTTATATTTCTTGTCTATCTTGTCTCTCCTGCTGCTATCCCGGACTTAAACTCGGTGGCTGAGAATTTCTGATGAGTTATTCCCGCTACCAGCGATGTATACTCCCTTGTATATTCCACGAAGTTGACTTCATCGATGCTATATTTGAGCGACTATTGTGGGAAAACGAAATGCCACGACCTTTCCAAGCACGAACGTTTCTCCAAGCGTTTCTGTCTATGTCTTTTACTCGTGCTGCTCCCCCTTCGTAATACTGCTGCTTGCTTACGTTGTGTTGTTTACCTGACGTGTGTCGCTGTTTACCGCATGAATTCTTTTTAGACAGTTGCTATAATGTTTACCCGCCCTACACCCTTCTTTCGACAGCGATCATTGACCGTGCTTGCTCCGGAGCTCGTCTCTTGCTGTGTTCCCACCCTCTTGAGTTTGAATGCTAGATCTACAAATAGTCTGACAGACTTTTCCATCAAGACTATCGTCGTTGTCATCGTAAGCCTTGTAGTCAGTCTATCGTACGTTTACCACTTTGTCTGCCTCTCTAGCAAGGCTTCTACAATCTCTAGTGTTCGACGACGTTACATGTTGCTCCACATGTCTCTCTAGTGTAAACAGTACCCGTAGTGATGTGGCGTGTGTAAAAGTAGCCCCAACCCTTCGGATTCCTCTTCCAGGTTAAATCTATCATCGGCATCAAAGCCGCAAATTACTCCAAGTTCAATTCTACATTTGGCTTCGTTCCATTGCCTCCTAGAAATGTAACCCTTCGCCGGAATACATCTGCTGACACGAAACCCAAATCACGCATCGTAGTATTGTTCTACTGTCAAGAGTCTTTGGAACATTAACACCTAATATCACTTTTCTTTCTCGGCTCGAGATTCCTGCCGGCCTACTAAGCTATACTTGGTTTCGTTCGTCGTAACGATCGAATACAGTCTAGTCGTAGCTCACCCTCGATACGGATGTGGGTATAGGTTCTACTAGCGACAATTTAGGATTACGCAAAGTAGGTCTGATTTATTTCGACCCGCTTCCAGGGAAATCCATAATCATTATTACTAGCGCAAATTACTCCACGTGGAACTGTGTCTTCTAGCCTGTTTCTTTGCAACTCCAATGCCTAATACTGTGTTGATCAAGTTAGATACTTGTGGCGTTTTTCTTTCGTAATAATCCAGGTGTCCAGCACACCTGCAACACACATTTTACGCTCTGTGGACTCCCTTCAAGCACTAGGGTTAGTTCCTACTCTGCCCCTTGATTAATATAATTTATTCTACTCTCACACCGAATCCATTTATTGTAGAACTTTTCCATAGTGCCCGAATAGGTTTATTGCCAGCTGCGGGAGGGTCCGTCTAAGTGACTACACGAAAGCTCCCGCGGCTAGAGGCGAATATTTTCAACAACTCGTGCTGAATACTTTATAACATCGCACTTTAACAAGCTGCCACTCCTTTGATATTTATTTCGCGGGATAGAGGATGGGCGTCAGCCTCGTCGCACGTATGTCGATATCGAATGTAGTAGGCAGACTCTGCTCTATAAGGCTGCTCAGCCTTACCTGTACCAGGAGAAGCGGTACTAGGTCTCGAAGCGGACGAACATCGAACATATCCTATCGACCTCTATCCGTTCAGGGGCGAACAATCCTACATCTCTCTCCCATACTATTATGAGATTATATACCGCGAAACTCAACGCACATCGCAACACGCAAATTAGGAAGTAGTGACGCTCCTCCATCCAGCAAATAGACTCTACTCCTCAATTTAGCACCTCTGACTTGAGTATCTAGACCTAAGCCGAAATCCTTTTTCGTAAAGACATCGACCTATCTACGACTCACGAACACCTTACGGAACGAGCTAGTATATACACCTGTAGCAAGTATATATCGAGGACAGCGCTAGATTTATTCTTTAATTTCCTTAAACTCATGTCCCTAATAATAGATTTTCACGCTATTATAGTAATTCTCGTAGTACTTAAAGCACAAGTTGGAATCATTGCAAGTATCGCACTCACATTTATACAGAATTCCGTATATCGTCTGCGGGTCTGCTGTTACAGCCTTCTCAAATAATATAGGGATTAATAAACATTAAACTTACGCTAAGGCAGGTATTACACAAGGCGCTATGGCAAGTGGCCGGCTCTGTAGGAAGACCGGGTTTCACGTGCGGAACTAGTTCTGATAGTAATCTAAGATAGCTCTCGTTGATCTTACCGTAGAAAATAGCAACGTGCTACGGCATCCATTCCTCTTTGTTCTTTGCTAACCTATCGGCGCCTTGTTCGATGAGGTAGCTGACGATGTCTAGATCGGATTAGCGACAAGACTAGTATAATAGCATCTACTTGTTCACGTCGATTGCTTTGACGAAATTCGAATCATCTATGTTCTCTTAGCGGTACAGCTCTATCAGATCCTTCGTCATAGTTCACACCTTGGCGATGGTGGTATAGTATAATCCATTTCTTCCTAGGTTATTACAAGTCGCGAGGGTGGTATAGTCGGTGAGAAGCCGCTTCACCATCTCGAGGTCGCCTTTTTATATGGCTAAGTGTATTGGCCGGCGTCCCACGATGTCTGTTGCATCCTCCGAGACACTATTATCTAGGAACTACTAGACGACCACTAGAGCACCCTCTTCGGCGGCGACGTGTAGTAACGTTCGATTATAACGGCAAACCTCGAAAAGTGACGCGCCGTTCTCACGGAGAAGTTCCAGAAGTTCTACGGTGCTTCTACTTGAAGACGCATGAGGCGAGCCTTTAATCACAGCTTCGATGAGCTAGCCATTATCGCCTGCAACTGATGTACACCGTTTACCGTCCTGAGAGCTTGGAGCAGCAGCTTGGCGATCTCATTTTCCTGCCAGTATACCGCCGCATTGAGGGCGGTTCCGTGAAGGCCACCGCGAATGCTTGGGTCCGCTCTATATTCAAGGAGCAGTTTCACCTTCTCTGGCTTGTGCTCCCAGTCGCAAATCGCCAGCTATAGGACCGTATCGTAATTTCGGGCCGGCGTCATATAACGGCGTGCCACTATTAGAGTCTTTGATCTCCAAATAACATCTCAGAAGAAGAAGCTTGTACGCTACAAAATGCAGAGCGGAATTCGAATCGTTGTCCGCGGCATCGGGGCTATATCCCGAATCCAGAAGGTACTCGACAATGTCGTTCTCGTTGTACTTGGCCCCCTCGACAAGTGTAATCCCCTAGTCCTCTTTCTTGTTACTTGGTTTGAGTATCTCTACGACGCGAAGCTCGCTAGCAGAGCAAGCCGCCATCAGTAGGGTACGGCCCGAGTCATCTAGTACCGAGAGGTCCAGTTCACTCTTTAAAAGCTGCTCGACAGCTTTGGTTTATCTGTAATAGCAGACGAGGTATAGTGGCGCTAACGAGTTTACCTCCTCTTCTACGTCTATCAAAGCGCCGTGCCTAACGAGACAGCGCACCAGACTAGCTCCTCCGTTATTAGCCGCATAATGCAACGGTGGCATGCTGCGTTTGTCATCCGTGCTTAGATTTGCTCCTTCTTGGACAAGAGCTTCCGCGATGTCCGCAAGACCCTTCCCAGCGGCGTTAAGATAGGTGGTGGCTGCCTCAGAATTTAATATGTCAAAATAATAAGCCCAGTAATCTGCAGCTACAGATCCATCATCGCTCTCCTCCTCATACTCATCATTTCCGTCGCCATCTATCTCGGAGTCAGTGGCGAGCGCTGGCTTAATGGAGTTATCTGCATCCACAGTAGATTTCCAATCGATACGATTCAATCAGGAATTTTACAATCTTTGAGTAGCTATTTCGAACCCTCAAATGCAGAGGAGTGTCATGATTACCGTCTTGAGCTATCATATCTGCTTATTTAGAGACCAAGAGCCGAGTAATAGTCAAGAAGCCGTGCTGGCTCGCAACATGAAGCGGTGTGTGTTTGGAACTATCCCGATAGTCGACAATTACTAATGTGTCTATAGTAACGTGCTTGCAAGGTGGCTCACGCCGTGCATCGTTGCAAGTATCAACTAGCTCTGTCCTTTTAGTGTCCTCGCTTTCTATGCTCATCTCAAACCTAAGGAGTGTCGACAATATCTCGACTCGTCCCTTGGTCGCTGCAACATGTAGTGGATCTGTTCCGTTATACTCATGAATTCTAGTGTTCATGAATACTATATAGTATTCGTGAGTATAACGTGGTGTTCGTGAATAATATAGCCTCATGAATACTATATAGTACTCATGAGTAACACGGAACTCGGAGCGTAGAGCGTAGTTCCTCTAGTCGTAAATTAATCAATTTCTTAGTGTTAATAGCTATAGCGTATATTGTCTATTATAGAGGAGTTACAGGAAGTATAATTATAGGAAGTTATATAAACAACTTGTAAGAGAAAGAGGATAGATAACCTTACAATTAATAGGTTTAATATATTTGATAAACCTACTGTTAAGCGACGTGGTAGAGATTAAATTAATTGAATTAAATAGTTACGCTCTGTGTCTGTGTTACTCTATTAATTAATAGGAATAGTTACGCTCCGTATTACTTATAAGTACTATATAGTATTCGTGAAGAGCGTGTAATTTACAAATATAACGTTATACTCACGAATACTATATAGTATTCATGAACACTAGAGTTCACGAGTACAACGGAACAGATCGCTTATCTCTAAAAGCTAGCAAAGACAGAAACCCTCCGCAGGACGGATCTTTCCACAGTAAATCCCCAGGATCGGCAGTGTCATCTGTAAACGCACTGCTTAGGCGGTAATAGGCGAACGTTCAAGTGTTATTAAGAGGGATGTAAGGAGTCTGTCGCCACAGATGGATTCTATAGACTTCGTCGATTAGAATCTACCTTTGGCGTTACTAATGTGAAAAGGCTGTCTTCGAGATCAAGTCAACACAGAATAGACTATTAAATTTCGAGTCCTACTATGATGAAGTTATATTAATGGTTAGAGATTATAGCTATTCCGGTGTCTTCATTAGTCAAAATCGATACTCAAATCGCTCGACTCAGGTCCTCCCTGCTCATTGTATTGTTTGTCTCTACATTAGGAGCATAAACTACGAAGAATGTCATATTATTTTCTCTGCAAACTTAGATATAGCCGTACATATGGGCTCGCGCTTTTAATACTTGAAATTTAGAGATACTATGTACTGTCTAGCAGCTGTTATTAGTGGAGCGACAGAGCCGCTATGTGATTACGATCATGCAATAGATCTCCGAGACGAATGGGAACACATATAAGATGTATATTACGGCTTCAAATTCCCTAACTATGCTCATACTACTACTACAACAGACTACATAAGAGGACAACGAACATTTCCTGAAGGGGAAGGCATAGCGACAGCACTAAGAAAAATAAGGTTTTCAGGAACAAAAAGCCTCGGATTGTGTCTAGCGCCTCTAACCCAGATGAAAGGCATTAGAAACTGAGTTTTGTAATTGTTAGAGTTTAGTATCTCTATCTAACTACGCCCTCATACACTCATGGCAAGTCTAGCACCGCTCCTAAGATTCAACATTTAACTTTTTAATGGAGATAAAGATGGGACTAGGAACAGGGATAGACATAGAGCGGGAGCTAGTTGAAATGGACTCGCTAACATGAGTAAATACCATGGTAAGAGCTAGGGATTGTGATGAATCGAGGGAAAATTCTAGAAGACGGCGTTAGTGGCGAGATAATAGTTGCTTGAGATGTACATCGGAGAGATTCGGAAGCTCCAAACCAACAGCACCCCACGAGGTAACCTCATCGACCAACCTCTTCACCTCCACCGACAGATGTTAAGGTACGGGATTCTACAACTATCCCTGTGCTGAATCCTGTGCATTTAAGGTTTCTCCGTGTATTCGAAGTATTTGCGACCTCTAACTAATCCCAGTTTATTACGATATCGAAAGGTGGTATGCATGAGCAACAAAAATAGTTGGCTGCACCTGAGCCAGCAATCTGGGCTTATGGCTAGCATAAGCTGAGGTGTGTATCCCGCTACTTCTCTACCATTCGGCAGACTGACTCTACGTCACAGGCCAGACCTAATAAACGATCACCTTGTCATCTTCCGCATGCCTACTGGCGTTTATGGCTTCATTTCTCGCGTAAAGTTGCCGACACCATCCACGATCCGCTACGCCTTGTCCCATCCTCCCTTTCGATACACTCCGATGCTAAGCAGCCTTATGCAAGCAATAACGAGGTCGTTCACGAAGACCTGGCACCGTGAGCCAGACCAACAATTCAACATCAAACGCCTGCGGCATCCCGTCATTATCCTAGAATCGGCACATAGCCAACGGAGTAATAGTTTGGCTAAAGCCGCGGACTATGATGTTATTAAAAGCCGGGAGACCATCTGACTCGTGAGGCATAGAAACAGATCCGAGAAATATCTACGCCAGCACTTAGAAGAACTAGAAAATGAGAGCAGGAGCTTTAAGATCTATTTACGTAGGCCGGGTAGAAGAAATAGACGCAGAGAAACGAGACTCTAGGAGTGACGAGCGATTGTTAAATGCCGATGAAAAAGATTAGATACTTAGGGAAAGGCTGTAAAACGACAGAAACCGCAGCCCGGGACTGACTTAGGTAGAAGTCATTTCGTATATTTATATAGCACTTTCCAATTCACCAACCTGTAGTTCCACCATTGAGTATTTGATGGATTCTCGGCGGTCATCAAGACTGCCACCCAATTGTTGCTTAGTTCGGGAGAAAATAGGAGAAACTGAGTCATTTAATATCAATATACTCAGATGTTACTGCCTTGTCACCTAGGAATCCTTAGGATATGAAATAGGAGTACAGTGAACCACATAAGGTTTTCCGTGGAACAACTACAAATGAAACAGCTTAAAGTAGAGACAACTCAGGTTATTATTAAATACGTCATTAGTATCTAGGGAGTTAATAATAACTTGGAAAAGTAGGCTGTAAAACAGCTCTATTATAATCTTCATCTCGCCTCATTAACACATAGTCATTCTAAATATCTATTACTAGAAAGCTCTCTGTTATTCTCTTAAGCGAGATATCGATTAGTACAGAATGTTCAGGACGGAAGGGCCTCTAACAGCTTGAGAAGCTTAATAATTAAGCGAGTAGAATAAATTAGTAGCATATTTACTTCTTAAAGCGATCTTGAGCAAGGGAGAACAAGTTCCTCGTCCATCCCATCAACCTAAATCT
Source organism: Chaetoscypha palmicola (assembly GCA_003988945.1). NCBI lineage: Eukaryota > Fungi > Ascomycota > Leotiomycetes > Helotiales > Helotiaceae > Chaetoscypha > Chaetoscypha palmicola. The sequence continues at coordinate 14,677 of QYAH01000504.1, forward strand.
AAGCCCCCTAAATGCTCACTCAGACCCAGCCACAAACTAAAGCTAATGCCGCGCAGTCCTCTTAAGCTGATCTGTTCCGTGTTACTCGTGAATTCTAGTGTTTATAAATACTATATAGTATTTGTGAGTATAACGTGGTATTCGTGAATTACACGCTCTTTACGAATACTATATAGTACTCATAAGTAACACGGAGCGTAACTATTCCTATTAATTAATAGAGTAATAATATAGACATAGAGCGTAACTATTTAATTAATCTAATCTCTACTACGTCGCCTAGCGGTAGGTTTATTAAATCTATTAAACCTATTAATTATAAGGTTATCTATCCT
>QYAH01000505.1:0-17091 GCA_003988945.1 Chaetoscypha palmicola
CTTCTATATCTTTATTGACCACAGCAGCCCGCAATAGAACCTCCTCTGCATCGCCTAGACGGGACAAAGCAATCAGCGATACACGGTCACACATGTTTGTTCATCAGAACTCACTCCATTTCATCGGTCAAGAACTCGAATTCTCTGTCACCTAGTAGTTTTGCGGATTCCGTGAGAACCGCTTCAGGAATTGAATCCGGCTCAAAAAGGCGAATAAGTTAAGGAGCTTCAAGGGGTCGCCTGAAAGCTTGCTTATTGATATCTCCCACGCCGTACTTAAGGTATGATCGTAATCAGTGATGCCTGTCCTCTTAGCGTCAATCTGTGCTGCGTTCCGCTTATAAAGAGGAATGAAATCTTGCAGCGGCAATTTTCTCTGCGAAATAAAACCACCTCTCTGACTCAAAGCTAGGGGTAGCCCGCCAAGTGTTCTTGTAATACCTTTAGCTCTTTCCTGGTTGGAAACGATACTCGTGTCAAGCCCGACAAGATAGAGAAGCATTTCAGAGCGCCTCGCGTCATCGAATATCTCGACATGAAAACCAGCTGGTGCAGGATTGCGCGCTGGATCAAAGTCCTTAGTGGTGATCAGTATTGACCCATGGGAGTCTCCAGGCCATGATTGACGGAGGATCTCAAGGTCATCGGCATTGTCGAAGATGAGGGCCAGGAAGAACCTAGTGAAATGTCATTGAGCCTCCTATTTACTTTTCTTCCAATTCTTGCTCCACATCGCTGGCGTCCTATAATAGCAGCGTAGTACGGTTCGTGAACGAGACTTACGAGTATGCCTTCACCTTGAGCACCGCAGCAACAGCGTCCTGTTTGTCCTCTCGACTCTTGATAATACCAAGCTGTTGGGCAATATCACGAAAGCTCTGCCCCATGCTAATAGTTGTATCTGTAGCAACCCACAAGATAGCGTTATACGTTTCGCGATTCTTATTCACGAACTGTAGTGCAATCTGAGTTTTCCCTACTCCTCCCATTCCGTAAAGAGCTAAGGCCTGCAATCCATCAAGATCCTCTCTTGGATGTAAGGCTTTTCCTATGGCGTTTAAAGCTTGATCTCTGCCCTAAAATCGAGGATTAAGCCCAGAAGGAATGATGTAACATGGTCGAGCCTCCTCGTCTTGGATTTTGCTATTCTTGATCCCTTCTATAACGTCGAGAACCTCCTTGTATCTCGTCTCATCTGTCTTCATACGGGCAAGGTCGGTTTTTTGTTCGACCGTAGATGAGTCGTTTGATTCGTTGAAAATTTGCCGTTCCCAGTGTGATGATAGGGCGCGGCCGAAGAGCCTTGGAGATCACTAGTAGGACTGCACAGTAACATGTCAAATTCAAGACAATCGACTGACCCGATTCTAGTCGCTCCAATTGTGCCTACCTCGACATCTAGTGCACTCTCTTCAATACACGTTCCTTCGAATGATTGCTTCGGCGACAGCGCCCCCAACAACCTACCTTGATACGATTGGTAGGTACACCAACAAGTCCAGGCACAACCGAAGGAGCTATTTCCACGATATCTGCAGGGAACAAGGAATCAGACGCTCGTTAGAACGATAATTTGGGGAGAGTCTGGCAGGAAACCGCGCGATGCTTGACAACTAATAAGTCTAGAAGTATCGACGAGGTTCTCGCTCACTTGATTGATTTTGGATGCATTCACTTGAGCAACGATCCTGACTTGCACCTCACTGCAAAGAGCCTCGTATTTGCTCTCATTGGATGGCAAACCATGCTTTACCAGTCAGATATTGAGATGCCCTCTCTCTCAGCTTGCCATCGAGAGCCTGATGGGTTTGCATCAAGGACCGTGCCATATAACGTTGAAACAACCACAATCGGCATGCAAGAAACCTTTACACGAGTTTCTTCTAGGATATGGAGTTTTACTTCCTCTACGTCAATTCTGTGCGCCAGAATCGGCAGAGAAAAGGACGGCTTTTGACGAATTGACCTCCGTAAGCCCAGAGTCCTTCAATATGCATCTCCTGAAATTGTTTAGAGAGGTTCAGATAGAATGGGTTGATAGTATGCCATGCGATTTGGAGTTCGACAGCGACTCGAACATGCTTTTCTTGTTCCGATATCCTTCTTCTGTGTTGCGAACCTGGAGCTGGTCGCTGGCTTAGTGAACGTACATAAAGGTGTTCTCCATGCTTGTGCAGCCCGTTCTACATCCTCAAGTCTATGGGCGAAAGAAGAGGAAATACCACAAATGCTTCAAGAGATGATTTTATCATTCCGCCTCCTGTTCGGGCAGGATCGGGCATCCCGCAAGCTATTCCGTGGTCTCGAACCCTTTAAAAGCATACCTATTCAAGGCACGGATCCATTCCTCAAGACTGTCTGCACACAAAAACATTTTCAAACCTCACTCGGACACGATTTTCGTCGAGACTTCCCAATTCTGAGAAGCAGATTAGCGATCTTAATTAGCCACCTTTCAGGCAAGAAACCACGCACTTGGAAAGAACATTGGTTGGATAAAAGGGACTCAGCTTCATGGTTACCGTTTTGGGCCGTGATTATCATCGGCGGCATGGGAATCATACTCGCTTTTCTATAAGTCATCTTGCAGCTTGTCCAAATTGTGAAGACTTAAGCTTCATTAATATCAGAAGAACGGAAGAAACCCTATAATTAAACAGCTCGTTTTACCTAAATTTGGAAGACGCCCCGAGATGTTGGCTCATACTCCTTCAAGGTTACTCTATCGCCGTCAACGAAGGTGTTTGCCTGCACGAACACCCACTTAGGCCCCTTCTTAGCGAGGACAATCTTGCGCCATTCCAGATATTCTCCGTCGACGCTGGAAAGACTCTCATAATATGAGCGACATGCATCGACATCTGCGGTGCAACGATACATATGCAGCCTCAAGAGCATCTCGCCCAAAGCTGGCTTTCCATGCGTGATAATTTTGGATCGATCGACATGTACGATGAGCTTGTCTATGGCAGGATCCGAGACGACGGTCATGAAGCCGTTGCCGTTGAGGAGCAGGCACTTTAACATTGCGAAATGAGCCTATCTGAAATTAGGTGTTTATTTGTGTAAGATAGGGGATATTGATGATATACCCTGCTGTGCGCTTGACCCCATTTCTGTGGGAATAAAAATTTAGTGTTAAATGCTTGATCCGAGAATAAATGTGCTTACTGCATCGCCTATGTTGAAGTTCTGGAGACCACGAAGGCCATCAATGCCCAATTGAAGGTACAGGTTGTAGGTAACTGGATTCTATTAGCAACCATAGAACCCTCGGTGTAGCTAGCGCACTAACTATCTTCGGCCGTAACCTCAGTCTCGTTCGTAAATCCAAGGAGGGCAAGTAGTTCTATGTCATCCATCAAATAAGCGCCTACAAGCTCGGCCCTACATTCATCGACAATTGTTGCCAGATCACCAAATTGCCCGGTCCATGTCTCTCCTGGTTTGTACCAGGAGGATATCGGCTTTCCATTCAGTGAATTGATGGGCGGGCTCTTCGAATCAAAATTGAATGTCCCATTTGCTTCCTGGACCATCATTTTGCCGGTTCCGTGACCCAGGAGTTCATGAAGCACGACCCACCAATAGTAAGCTGGGTACTTGTGCCTGTGAAATCTCTCGGTCTCGTTAGGATCTACAAATGGACTTACTCGTGATATATTGCTTTCGGTTGACATACGATTTGCTACAATTACGTTTTTGAAGCCGCATTCCTGACGAATATCATTGTACTGCGGACTTTAGTAAGAGGACCTTGAACAAGAATTTTTCATAGAAGATCCTTACATTGGGTAGATTGATACCAGGGAAGATGATGCTCGAGCAATACGCCAGTGCTTCGATCTCACTTAGCTTTCAACTTTGTGCCTGTCAACCAACTTGGTACCTACCATGKATACTTGAGAAATCCGGTGGATCAAATAGTGCCTTCTCAAATGGACCTTTCCCGTCATTTTCAGTCGATTTCCCATCAACCCACGGAAGTTTTCGAATAAACTTCGCAGAATGTAACACTAATTGAGTCAGAAGTATTGTCTCGTTCGGATCAGAAATTGCGACCAAGCCCTCAAATTATGCCCTGGCGCCCGACGGATCTCGATACGGCTCTACGAAGCCGAAAATGTTCTCAACACGCGGCTGTTTATCTTTGACCCAGGTTTTCTGCGACTCGCGGTATGCATGTAAACTTCCCGTTCGAAAGCTTRCAATGTACTCTGTGAGGAAATCTCGCTGTGTCTCATTGGCCGCGAACTTATATGCTTCCATGAGATCATCGCAAATGAGATTCAATGAATCTGCATGGTCACCACGGAGAATTCGTAGAACAGCAGACGAATCTAAAAGAGGAAATTCCAGAAGACCCTCATCTTCCTCAGTCGAAGCTATGAGCACGTGGTAAATTATCGTATCAGCGGAAATTGACTTCTGAATTCGCGTGTTTTCTGGATAGATAGAACGACGCTCAAGTTCCTTGGCGACAAGTGAGATTTCTTGCCGCGTAGGTTCGAAAGGGCCGGGGTAATACATGCTTTGTRATACTTCCCCTGGGAAGCCCAGACTACCAGGAGTAGGTGCGAACATTGCTGGAACGACATTGTCATAAAGTTGCTTCAATTTGGAAGACTCGGCAGCAATCTTTTGGAAGAACTCTGGTCCAATAGTGGGAACAAACTTTTGATCGCCAGATCCCTGAGATGATCGATCAGTGCAAAAAGAGTACATCGAATGGCAGAGCTTACATAATAATTTCCAAGGTTTGAGAGGAACGTGGAGGCATAATCGAGGAAAGAATCCGTTTCTTCCTGGCTTACCTCACAATCATCCATAAGTTTCCTCCAGTCGCCGGRAAAATGAGAGTAAATTCCTAAGAGGAGCTCGAAAATCGAAATCGATTCTGGGGATACTTGTTGCAAAATTATTCTCGTGCCGTGCCAAGCGGCACTTCAGTATCAGAATTAGAAGTCAGCTGCTGGAACAAGGTTTTGGATGGTTTAAGGCTGTCCCTTACCGCGACATATGATGAGCATACAGCTTCTCTTGTTTTGATAGACCGTTGAAAGCAGATCCAATGGTGAGCTGGTGTACTGGGGAAGGCATGGCACAAGCGCGGCTCACGTCAAGAATTAAGGTCTGTGCGGCTGGGGTAGTCGCTGTTACCAGTACGAGTTGTTTGTTCTTATTGTGGATGATCTATAGTTAATAGTGAAGTTGCGGATACGAGTATGGATTGGGCCAAGTGTGTCGATGCGAAAGATTGCGAAAGGTTTCAGGGTCGCGGCGATCAGCGATGGGAGCAGATGAGTTCGGTAAAAGGTTTTCCCGTATGAATTTGCTCAACATAAGGAGTACGATAGAGTGGAAAATCGTGAAATCGCAAAGTCGCAAAATCGCGTTTTACACCTCCTATAACACTGATATTACCATAGCTTGATATCACGCCTAGAGATACTTTTACCTAGTACTACACGATAGGATCCTCGCACATTAGGACATGATGACAAAAATAAAGTGGAGGTCGTCCTACCAAAATGTTGGTAGTGGAATCGGCGAGATGTCAGTGAAGATGATGTTCTGTGAATTTTGTTTTAGAACGATTCCGAGATAGGAGCGATGCTGGCTAAAGACCGTCGGKGGACAGAGAAAACGACGGGCTAGATACTCATCTGCTGTCTCATTGTTTATCGCTGTTGATTGCACAGAGAATAGTATATATTTTGTAATGTCAAATCAGATCAGTAAATGTGTCAGCAGGTCGTATCCCGTCTCCCGTCGCATCGCGACTCGCTTCTGACACGAAGGATGATAACCGGAAAGCCCGGCCCCGGTTAATTACCTAATTTGGAAGCAAGTTACCGAAGTCCGGATGTCCGCCATCWTCTCCTTCCCAATTCCTTTAGCAAAACAAAAGCGACATTTCYAATCCATCAGAGACATCTAAAGCCTCTCATCGCATCTCTATCACCAGAATTAAAGCTCCTAGGAATTCGTGAAGTCCGACGTGCTCGGAATTGCCTCTTCAGACGCGTCTCACCGGCAAATCCGCCAACCCTTGCCACTATGGAAGCCGCACCACCACCACTGGCCCCGACGCCGCCAACACCATCCCTAGGAACCCCAGATATCAATCGCAAGCGTGCGCGTCCAACTAAATCGTGTCTTGAGTGCCGGCGAAAGAAGCTCAAATGCGATCGAGTGCAGCCATGTATGCAATGTAAGAAACTCGGCAGGGAAACCTTATGTGTCTACGCCAATGGGCCGGCGGGAATCCCGGATGCATGGGAAGAGAATGGTGATGAGAGAAGTCTCAAGCGACCTAGAGTTGAGGTATCGAAGCTCGCTACTTGGGGGTATGGTGCTATTGCAAGTCATGGAGTCGGCCAGAGTGAAGCTGGTTCAGCTGCAGGAAATTCGTATCTTAATGGAATAGGTGGTCAAGATGCGAGAGTAGAAAATGATGTGCCTGCGTCGATACCCTTGGGACGGAGCAACAATGGCCGCTCTCGGTCTAAGTGTATTGGACTTGCGAATCACATGGCGCTCTTCGATCATGTAAGTTCTCATATACGTATCTTAGTCGGGGCATGACACTTGTGCTGTAGGGCCAAGTGCGGTCTTATCGGCTTCCTTGCAACCATGCTTGAGCTGCAACCCTTTTTTTCTAAGTACCAAACCACTAATTACTTACAGTTTGCCGATGAAAAAGCATTTCTTCTAGCAAGCTTTGTCGATCCTAATCGTAGGGACCGGTTGAGAGAATTGTTATCGTATCAAAAGATTTTGAACCCCAAGCAGAAGCCAACCCAGACAGCTTCTATCGACGGGGAAACTTTATTTGCTGAAATGCTGAGTGCATTACCAGAAGACTCTGTCATCGATACTCTCGTGACCAGATATGTTTCTAATTTGGAGAATGCTCTAAGAGTATTACACATCCCAACATTCATCAAGCAATGCGACGAGATCAAACAAATCCGAAGATTACAAAATCCAACGTTTCCACCTCATTTACCGGAAGCTGCCCTTCCTCAGCTGTTAGGCGCAATGGCAATATCCTCACGTCTGAGCGATTCAAACGAACCGGGTTTCCAGAAACTGCCCGAGTCTGTGATCTCGCGATATTTTAGTTTGATCAAGAATTGGCTTGAGAGCTTAACCGRGAAAAAGCGAATAACGTTACAATCAGTACGTGTGGAAGCACTACTACTGATAGCTAAGAATTTCAATATGGTATCGACTCCACAACTATGGAGGGACTCTGGCAAGCTTGTTCGTGGAGCTATGATCATGGAACTCCACCGAGATCCGGAAAATCTGGCAGGAGTGTCCATTTTCGAAAAGGAGCAGAGAAGGAAGCTCTGGCATACTATCATAGAGCTCGACCTGCAATTGTCACTGGCAACTGGCTTGCCTCCTGCTATACACTCGGCAGACTTCAATCTAGTAAATCTGGTACATGTCAATGATTACGAGTTGACAGAAGATATGGTGGAATACCCCACACCACAGCCGCAATCTGTCTGGACTGACGCCCTGCCACAAATCGTCTTGGGGCTGTCTATCAGAGAACGACTCGACGCAGCCAACATCCTCGCGAGGGGCATCAACGCCGAGAATGATTTTATTGACCTTRTCCGACGCGGCAAGAGCCTTGAGAAAGCACATCAAGCGTTGCAGGTTCTATTACCTCAACGATCAAAGCCTGAACATACATTATTCTCGAACCTCCTCATAGACGTGTGTATCCGGAGATTCTCACTCGCACTGTATAGAACAGTAGGATTGAGCGAATCAGGTGCAGATTTCCCAGAAGCTAGAAAGGGTGCTCTGCGAGATTCTGTTGCGTTCCTTTCGCATCTTGACGCGTTAGATCCCGCAGTTGCTGATATAGATACGATAAGGTCAAAGGACTATCTGAATCTGTTCCACAATATCTGCAAGAACGATATCAATCAAGCGGCGCTTCTTCTGTGCTTCAAAATCCGTAAATTCAACTCATCGGATGGCGAGCACTCGAAGATCCATGATAATACTGTGCCATGGACCAAATCCAGTCTCACCAGAATTGTGGAGAACACACTAAATAGTCACTTGCAGAGACTTGACCAATTCGGATCCGATCTCAAGGTCATTGTTCCACTGTCAATCGCGCTGCAATCAGTAAGGTCCGATGGAACTCCGGACGGAAAGCGGGAGATGATGGTTAGGGGTACAGATCGTGTTCTTGAGGCTTGCCGAAAGGCCTTTCCTGGTGTTCGAGTGACAGACGAGTTTCCGAGTCCACCTAATGGACAAGTACCTAACTCACAAATGGTAAGCCTCATTCTACACCACCTCTCCACATCATACAGTGCTGACATACTTCCCAGATGAACACACCTCCATCATCAAACACAACTCCGAGCGGACGAGGTTGGAATCCAGCTTCACTTCTCATGCCCCCTTGCAGTGCAAATAATCCACCCGAGCAATACCAGGAGTACCAGGAGATGTATGGCAATAACGATTTCCAGCCACAAGATTTCGACTTTGGATTCTCGGAATGGGATGTTGGTAACTCCTGGTCCTGAATATACAAGAACATATACCGGYCGGTATACAGGATTGATGGAATATGAAATGTATTGACTATGCTCCGGGGAATAGAGAAAGTGGCAGGATGGATGACTATTGTCTCGTTGTCTTTCGCATAGTAAATTAAGGAAGTAAATGTGTTGACCAATGCCAGGTGTTCTACCTTTCTTGTCTACCGCGCGGTACGTCTGCATCTAGTGCAGCCAATATCATACACCCAACCTCAACCCCAAATATACCATCTCACTCAGCAATAACCACCACCTTACCCACCCACTCCTCCCCCTCCACACACCCCACCATAAACCGCGCAACACTCCGTCTACTAACTCTCGCCAACACCGGCACCCCCTCCCCCACCTCCCCAAACGTCCTCACCATCCCCTCCCCCCCATCCGTCAACATAGCCGGCCTAACCAACACCCACTCGACCTCCCCTCCCTCCTCCCTCAACATCCCCTCCACCTTCTCATGGTCCTTAAATCCCACCCGCATACTACTGTGATTCAATACGAACCTCATCGGCAGAAAGACATTGTCCTTGGATTTACCCACGCCGAACGCTTGGAGCGTTATTAATCTCTTGATCCCGTGCTTTTTCATGGCCGTGAGGAGGTTGGCGTGGGTTGCTTCCATGAGGTTTGGGGGCCCGATGGGTGGGGAGAATGGGTTGTCGGTTTTTCGGAGTGAGGCGAGGGATACGAGGATTGCGGTGACTGGGTGGGGGGAGGATTGGATTGCGGATTCAATGGAGGGGAGAGATAAAGGGGATCCTTCGATGATTGTGAGGGAGGGTTGGGGTGGGAGGGAAGATGGGTTGCGGACGAGGGCGGTTACGGTGTGGCCTGCTGAGAGGGCGCTGGAGAGGATGTGGACGCCTGTGCGGCCGGTTGCGCCGATGAGGAGGAGGTGCATTTTGTGTGATAAAGGTAGATATATTGAGAAGAGATATGTGAGATGAAGCAGTTATTGAGATAGTGACTTGGAGGATGATATTGCTTAGCGAAATGGTGACCGCGTTGTAGTGAACGCAAGGTCGATTGAAAGTACAAATTGAAAAGAGCAGTAACCAAGAAAAGCGAGAGATTCATACTCTAATGTACCCTTCCTRTGGCACTTCGGACCAATATAGACTATACYAACACGGATCCGACAGCTGATRCTCGACAAGTTTCCTAAAAATCATGGGGGTTTAGACCCGGATCCGAGAATCCCATCTCCGGATCCCGAAACGGATTTCGGTACTGKACTTGTRATGGGCGGCTTTCCCATTATGCGCGAACGCAGAGCCCTGAGAGAAAACTTCGGAGATGATGCCTCGGACATCCGGTCCCAAATCGTTATGTGAAGGCTGTGAAGCTGGGAGTTCATTTGCCTGAGGAACTGAAATACTAGATACAGATTGAGCGCGTGAGATTCCTCGATWGAGGCCCGGCTATTCCTTAGTGTCTTGACCTCAGAAACTCATCCTAGGAACTTAGACTCAAGAGATTGCATTTTGACTCAGTCGTAGAGAAGTCAATGTGTCAAAAGTGTGAAAATACCAGAGGAGATTCTGCAACAGGGTAAAGGCAAGGAGGTGCGATGTCGGTCGTTCCTTACCTTAGAATGAGATCGATCTCAATCTAAAGCGCGAAGTGAGAAGACGATCAGTAGATGAGTCGTGTAGAAGGTGAAATAAGAACGTAGGCTCATCTCAAGCCTTGGAATCAATTGGCTCTTCACAGTCTCTCGTGACTGCAACATCTTTTCAGCACTCGTGCCTCCAGCCAATAGCTACCAGAGGTGCCATCCTCCCCTCCAACAGCGCGACTATATCTATGTTATTCGACACTCATGCCATCGCGGACAAATACCCAACAAGCCAGTATCAATTCCACAACAACCGCATGGTGAGCCCATCGGGTTCTAGCACGTCGCAGCTTCAGCCAGCATCGGACGCTAAGCGCCACCGTCGGGAACAGCAGTGCAGTAATGGTGGGCCTACGCTTTGTCAGCATGAACAACGTCAGACGTTAATCATGTCAGGACTTTAAGTCTTCTATCTATCTTGAACGTGTTTAGTTCTTCACTGGATGTCGTTCTGGAGCTTCTGATACTCTCCACGAAGGGGTGGGAARATGATAGTTCCTTTCRGGGAGTAGGCTTCTGGTGTGCGATGCGGAAGGGAGCTTGATCCCCCATTTCACGATGGCTTTGGGTAAGTTCTTATTTCTTATATTCGACAGCGAGCAGAGGAGAGAGGGGTTGCAGGATGTATCTATGGTATGCTGACGTGTCAAGAATAGGAGAACATTCAAAGCATCAATCCAATGCGTGCCAGCAATCGAGATGGTATAAGAAAGCACACAGCGAGCGCCTCACGAATCGACTTCGATTCGTGGTCCATTGAAGACGCCGCGACTATCCAGCGTATGAGAGCGCGCCAGGCTCGTGCAATGGGGCTCATGAACGAGGCTGCAACAGTCTTTGATGACAGATTCTACATCCTCGCATACATGTACGTCAAGAATGAGTCTTGAACACACCGATAACGAGCGAACGCACGACGGGAGGTATGCCAAATACGGAATGGTATCAATTGCGCGAAGCCGTCGAGGCTGAGAAATAAACGCCATCAAAAAGGAATTCTACGATAGCATTGAGTCTCGAGATGCTTCTCAACACGGTTTAATGGCTCCTACGCCAAGAGGCATATAACCAAAATATGCTCATCTTGTTCAAGCTCMGAGAGACTGCTTCATGAGCGTCATATGATCTTGACGGAAAATGCACACGCCGATGTAGGGTCTAAATGGCTCTTCTCACAATGCATTGTGGACTTTGTACCGCCCGAGAGACATATGATCAGCGACGGTGTTGATATTCAAGGGAATGTCGCGCAATCGTTATATCATTACGAAAGACAAGTATACCGGCACAGTGCTTTGGAAAAGTTTCTACGCAGCTCAGGGGCTTCTCGCTGGTAGGTAAATGCTTCGTTGGGGTAAGTACATTTCTCTGAGAGACGGCTGGATCAGCCCCATGTTGCGATTCGATGAGACASCTGCAGAATTGACTCGGGACAAAACTCTTTGCCTACGATGCTCAACTCGCCTGGTAGAGAATTGCGCTGAGTCAGGTACGATCTATTCAGTCTTCTGACAGCGCGCTATTCTCAGGGTTTCATGGCAAGAATGTCCGTGTAGGATTTCTTGATGAATCTGACCCGGTTTGAGTAAAGAAGCTTAGGAGGAAGCTTTTCCTCAAACTGAGCCGACTCAACCAAATAATGCCTCATAAGAAGCCGCTAATGCCAACTTATGGTTTGGTAAAATAGCCAACAGGCTTTACGCAGTAGACCATCTACGCAACCATTCTAACGCCACCAACATCGATCAAGAAAAAGATGACTGGGATAAACAAATATGATTGAGCCATTTGCCATCGCTAAAACTTCAACGGGCTGTTGGTTGTATGTATGCATGACTGATGCAACCATGAACCATCACAGCCAAGAATTGTAGAGCACTGCTTCCACAATGTGACCGCAGGACTTGCATCGTCCGGTTGACCCAATGTTTCAGACAAGTGTCAATGTGATAATCTGGTCAACCATCGAGAAGACGTCTGATTCGCAGCATGAGTTTTRTTTAAAAAGAAAGTATATATAAAAGCAGACAACGAGAACAATTTCGTTCCATCACGATATATTTTTGATACTTCTCGGGTTCCACTTTTCTGCAGCATGTTTCTGGTTTTGTAATTGTTCTTCATGGGAGTCTTCAGCGTACCTGTCACTCTGCACTTGCATCGTTCAAGTGTAGGAAGGCCATAGCTCGCTTCGACAAGTGTCTGAAGGTCTCTCAAAGCCACCACAGTATATCACAACGTGTCGAGGCATGCTCGTTCACACGCTTGTTTATATCGCCTAGTAGGGGAGGAACCTGGAGTTCTGGAATTTTCACCGATATCGTTGCAATTTCGAAAGGACCTTGAGATGACATTTACATTGAGGCTTATCTATCTAGACTGACATCAGCAGTTATCTTCTTCAAAAGAGACGGAGGGTCTTACTTGAAATCTCAAGTCAGGTATCAATCACTGCGGCGTTATACAACCCGGAGCTGCAGTGGACTTCCGTCACCGTTTGCCCATATGCGAATTACACAGCCATCGGAAAGTTGCTGAGCGCTGCTGGTGAAGCCTAGAATCATGTTCGTTTCCTTAACTAGAGCCGCCGCCCGGGGGTGGTAAGGCAGACTAGGAGAGTATTTGTAAGCGATCACAATTGGTCGTGTAGAAGCTTTCGCCATGTAGCAGACTGTCGTATAAAGCTTTGTGTGCGCGTATGTATCTGTATCGCTATAGTCTATAGCAGCACGGCTTTCATCGACGAGGAAGGATTCGATGTTATTCGCCCACGTCAAGGGTGTGTTTCGAAGCATTGTTGGTACGTGTTGCTCTGTGCTTATTGGCAATGTTCTGCAATATCTGTCGCACATTGTCTTGTCAGCATGAATTTTTCTTTCATGTATCATCAACATGCACATTGTACACTCTGAGTTACATCTTTGAAAGGAGAGCTTACTCAGGACCCAATTGCAGTATAATTTGCTTAATTTTAGTGCGATCTTTTGTGCCTCCTTTGATGTCTGAATTGAACTTATCTACATTCATACACTGCGTTCGACTATCAGTACACGGCGGTGGGATCGCCGGCGGTGACCAAGAGAACTCACCGTGAGGACAACACTCTCTTCCTTTACCACCTGCTTGGCTACGCTACATGGCTTTGTTGCCCACTCGTGTTTCGATGTTGACAGTGCATGGATGAGAGAAGATAGTTGAAAGTCGTGCTTCAAACAGATCCGGAAAATCTTGTAGAGAATCTCGTTGCTCAAGACGTTAAGGGTCGGTCCTGGCTTGGGCTGCGCAGGCAGACTGAAAGCCATTAGTTCTGCTGCATTTTCCTGGTCGAGTATCTCGTTGGTCGTCTCCTTGTTTATTGAACTTCCCGTGATAGTCATGGTTCCTCTGGCAATGGTTGTCGGACTGTTTGTGCAGYAATCTGGATCTGTGGAAGGAGACACCCAATTYGCAGTTAGCAGCTAATTGAGAAGTATGAAGCTGCCGTCTCCCCTCTGTTCTGTCACATACCTAGGTACCTTTGCGATCTTTGTCACGAAGCTTCTCAGGCAATCGTACTATTATCTTCGGCGATACTATTGATTGTGGCTCGGGAGGGTGGGGCAGCTTTGACAGGTCACAGTCTTTGTCGAGAAACTGGAAGCTGCGACTTCTCCCCTCAAGCGCGCTAGCGATGCAGTATTAAAGCACAGAATTTTCTTTCCCAGCGGCCTCCTTCTCTTGACCATCTACAACGTTCTCCAGATCAATCATCATCAACAACAACAACAACAACAACAACAACATGACTCAATTCCATCACAATCCTCCATCATCCGAACCCTATGCACTCACCAGAATTCCAAGGGGAATTCAGCCCGCTTCTGACGATGGGCTCCATGGCGAGTGTGGTCTTGGCTTCTAAGGGACGGCTCGTTCCCGACATGGAAGCTAAAGACCACACTCGTCTGGAGAAAGATATCGCCAGCGAAGTTGCCGCTGGAAATACGACAGCTGACGAGCCATGACTGATATGTCTCGGAACGACATTCTCTAGATCCTCTCGAGTTCAGACGCCAATCTTTTCGGCCTGTTCGACAGCTGTGCGGTAAGTACTTACTCATTCCTCAATCCACATGCTTCCTACAGCTAGAGCTGACAGTCGAGGAAAGGTGGATGGCAAGATCTCACGCCGTCCGCCGCATACAAAGTCTAGAGAAAGATATCACCAGCGAAGTTGCCACTAGAAATACGACAGCTGAAGAGCCATGACTGATATGTCTCGGAACGACATTCTCTAGATCCTCTCGAGTTCAGACGCCAATCTTTTCGGCCTGTTCGACCACAGRCAGCATCATTAGATCGTTGCGAAATGGCTTCGGTGAGCTTTCTCCCTTTTCATGTTGATGAGTTAGCACACTAAAGATATAGAAAAGACYAATTGCTCTCCAGCATAAACCATCATCATCTTATCATTCCTTGCCGCTGCCTGATCACTCCGACATTTCGCTCCGTTCTCTTATCCCGAGCTCCAGCCCGCTCCATGCCTGTAAGTTTTACATTTCTGCACCTCCGTTGATGCGAAACTGACATAAGTCTCTGGAGATCCCAGACTGCTACCCTACCATTGTCAACTCATCATCGTCTGCAAGTCGAACACCTTTCATATCAGGCACCGCAAGCTCCCCCATCGTAAGTATTCCGATCTTTGTAGCCTTGTCTCTATCGAACTAACAGAAGCCGTAGGAAACACATTCTGCTTCACCACTTCTACAGGCCCTACGCCGTCATCATCACAGTGTCCCCAATGGCAACTCGTCCCCATAAGCTACCCGACACTTCATCGACAAGAGGTCCGAACCAATACGAAGGATAGAGGAGGCGTTGTGGGATTTGCTTCTTGTCGCTAGGAATTAGGGCTCAATACAACGTTCTCTCCATATTACTCCTTCCTTGCCAATTCCCACTGTGCATTGTGGCTGCCCTTTTTGACTGATTGACATTGATAATTATCTTCTACGTACCCCGCTCCTGTAAGAAAGCCGTAACTTCAACGACACGCGTTCTCCATATCTTTAAATGCGCACAATACTGTAGATTAAGGTTCCTAGCTCTCTAATGCATTCATCTGTGAGATAAGCTATCGGTACCGCCCCACGGGTGTCTAGAGAATGAAGTCGAAGGCGAGCGGGCAGGGTTGCCAAGCCCCAGTTTTCCCACAAAATAACTTTCAATATTTCCCATCCACCTTCTCCAAAACACAATCGAGACACAATCAGACGTCGCAGATATCGACTGCAGCAACCACGTCAGAGTTGTACTTCTCAAGATGGATCCGTTTATTATTCGCGATGTTACGTTCCTGATTGCATTTCTTARGCAAGGTAAGTCTCTATCCCTCCTTCGAGCCCTCGTCGCGCTCGTTGTTGACACAGTTGCGGATAGGTCGAAACGCAGCAGGGATGCCATCTAGCGCAAACGCCTCTTTCCAAGAGGTTGAAGAGATTGATAGGCAGGACATGTCGGAACGTGCCRAYGATWCCAACACGCCCATCGTCGACAACGAAAGATTCATCTTCGCAGTCACTGACTATCGCCCCACGGGGTTCGCCTACCTCAAGACCATTGCCAAAGAAGTCTGGTATGCCATCTTCCTGGAACTGTTTCTCATTGCCCCGTACGAGAGCCATCCAGCGATCTTCTTCGCGTTGTTTGGTTTCCCGGAATTGCATCAACAGGCTCAACTTGCTTACCAAAAGGTCAATGTCGAGATGGAGGTAATGATGATTCTACCGCGATGAAAACAACTCGCACCTCGCTAATACTGCTGCATAGTACTTCGAGGAGGCCCGCATGATGGAAGCGCCAATGGCTTATCCGCATCCGCTCTTAACTACCATACGACACCTCAAATTGAAGTTTAGGAAAAAGTAAGTGGTTCACCCAATCGCTGAAATCAAAATACTCAACTAATTGATTAGCCTGGAGTATAATCATGACACACAACGTTCATCTTTCCCTTTGGCCCGCGGTTTCGTCTACRAGGGGTCTCCTTTCAACCTAGCGGCCAACAGCATCACTATCCTACAGATAGATGCGACTGAATTTCGTATGGATGAACACGGCTTTCAACGTCTTTTCCAACCTCTTGAATCCTTTCATTCTCTCAAAAAGCTCGTTGTGAAATTCCCGAAAGTCGCCGAAGGTAAGAAGTCTATGA
The DNA here is from genome assembly GCA_003988945.1 of Chaetoscypha palmicola. Lineage (NCBI taxonomy): Eukaryota > Fungi > Ascomycota > Leotiomycetes > Helotiales > Helotiaceae > Chaetoscypha > Chaetoscypha palmicola. Next base: position 16,403 of record QYAH01000505.1, read on the forward strand.
GAGCGGTCGCTACACATATGGAGGTCTGGAATTATTTTCTTGGGGCCGACGGAACTGTCACGAGAAGTGAGAGGTATCTTACGATGGAGTGGGAGGCTATATTGGATGAAGTGCTGTATCATACAGGGGATATGAGACTTTCGTAGAGCACAGAAATCCGTGGATACTCGGTCCTTGTACGATAGATTGCCGGCTTACACCAGAATATTTGCAGACGGATTGGCTGCTCCACGAGCTACCAGTTCACAAGGGAAAGACAGATCATACAGAACAAAGAGCAATGAACAGAAGTTTCAATTGATTGACTAGGCCCCTGAAATTAACCTGACTAGCCCAATCCTATCCCGGGTGAACAGAGAACCCGACACGCTAGTGTGTATTATTCTATCGTTTTTCGACTCTATTGATATCTCAAGCTGACAACAGATTAGAAGATTATTTCATCGCTATCATTTACTTCTTGGTTTCGAATTGACTTGGCTGTCAGCTGACTGTCTAATATGTAGATAAATCCTTAGAAAATGTCAGTCTCGCTTACTGCTATGTAGATACACGGATGGCTTTGTTACAGCTATTAACAGTCAGTGTATTGTGGCGGGGACTGTACGATTTTTTGGTCACATGATTGGTCACATGATATGTCACGTTTTTAGGAGTCAGGTGACTAGAGTTAAGTATGTCTTTACCTA
>QYAH01000506.1:0-15867 GCA_003988945.1 Chaetoscypha palmicola
GTGGTGGCATTCGAGTGCGGTTGTTGATGGGGAGGGGGATGGGTGTTGTGGGGAGGAGATTGGGAGGTTGAAGGGGATTTTGGAGGGGGTTGATGGTGGATTGGCTGGAAGATCATGATGGTATTTTGAAGGAGGGTGGCGTTTATATGGCTATGAGTCCTAGATCAAGGATAACGCTCGAAGTCTCTGAGCAATCGCAGTCGCTTTGGGTCAACGGATGCTGTGTTTGCTTTACTTCGTAGATCCTATCTGTGGACCACGGATAGAGAAGTAGGTGATATAATTATTCACACTTGTCGCCTGAAGCTGACAGACTACTCCAGATCGCGGTCTCGATTTCGTTTCACTCTAAGCTTTATAGATACTTCCCTAGAAAGACTTACCAAAGCTGGGTTTTTTGCTTGCTTGGGAGACTCTTACTAGTAGAATAGAAGAGCTCTTTTGTTAGACTTTCTCGGATGCTGACACAGAGGGAGAGCCATGATCATCAAGGTGGGACGGGAAAATACTTATATAACTTGATATTAGACGATTTTCATCATGATCCATATCGTACGACGTCTCGGGAATAATCTTTCATTTATACTGTACTGTGCTGTGTCTTTTCATTTATACTGTACTGTGCTGTGTCTTTAAGCGAGACTCGCAAGCCTGTACACTAAAACCTTAAACACACCTCAGTCCATCAACGACCATTCGCGTCGTCGGGTGTGCTATTTCCTTTTCAAGCCATGTAGTCCCCAGAACTCCATCCACACAATTCAAATCACGCCGCTCCCATAGGTCCTTCGTCGAAAGTGGGACTTAGCTTGTGGCTGATTGAATCGGGTGGACCTACCGTATTAGTTCCACACCAGACTCCTGTGCAAGTTTAGATACCTACCCGAGATCTAACTGCATTGCTGTTCCACGCATATAGATATAAATATAAACATAATTCTAACTCCCATACACTCGATGCTGTGTAAAAGAAATTCTAGATTCCAGATCCCCATTCTAGATTTCAAGCCTGCAATGCCAGCAGCCAAACCACCATCATGGTCCGCCACACTCTCGAATACCCAAAAACACCCTATAACACCGTAAACAGATATAATCACCAAGACATCTCAACCCAAAACCCCATCCGAATCCCCTACTAACATTCCACCAGCCGTCTACAGCCTCCTCACAATCCACACCCTAATAAACAGCACCCCCCTCTTAAACATCTCCTTCCCCGTCCCCCCCAGCACCCCCTTCCCCATGATCGGCCAAATGGGCTCCTTCACACACCCATCCCGCGGCCTCGACGAGCCCCTCGACGCCTACATCAGCAGCCGCATCCTGAAGCTCGCACGGCAAGCAGACGGGCCGGGATTACCCGTGTGTATCGCAGCGAGTCGAGTCGATGGGCTAGTGTTAACCCTGCCGCCGAACTCGCATAATTACAATTATCGCAGCGCGGTGCTTTTTGGGTAGTGAGTACCCCGTGGCGCGGATATGTGGTGCTAGTGCGCGTCTGGTAGAGGATCGAGGAGAAACTCTGGGCTATGCAACGCATTACTAACTCTGTCGTGCCCTYGCGCTGGGAGCACACGCGCGTGCTGCCTGAGAAAGGCGAGATGGCAGCACGCGGATCCTGCGTGTTGGGATTGAGAGCGGGAGGGCGAAGGTTAGGGAGGGCGGGCTGAGTGATGAGATGTGTGATCTTGACGAGGAGGATGTTTTGGATTGGGTGTGGATGGGAGTTGTGCTGTGTTATGAGGTTTTTGGTGAGCTGGTGTCTGGGCTGTATAATAGGGTGAGGGAGGTGCCGGGGTATATTAGGGAGTGTGGGGAGGAGAGGACGAGGGTKGGGAGGGAGTATGCGGTKAGGGCTGCRGGGAAGGATGMCCYGGTTAAGAGAAAGGTGGTTGGGGGGATTAGGGGAGGGAGTGAGGTTTGATGGATGTGGTGGATATGTATACTCGAACAAATGAGCARTRTTATATGTTGAAGTCTTGGTAATGTGGCCGAGCTTGAAAGGGGGAATAAAGGGGTGATCGCTAGCTTAGCGAGGTTTGTTTTCCTGCTCATGCTATGCAACATCACTCGTATACCATTTCCGAGCCTTTCAACTAACAATTCCATAGTAGATCTTGGTACGCCCCTTGTGTTTAAATSAGGTTGTTAGTTGCTCTAGACAATCGACKTSGTAAAATATCTTGAACACAAWTTTTGAAGGGTAATYAGGTKGCGTCAGTASTCCCAGTCGGACACCTAACGGTCTAGATCTGCTAGACAGACTCGTGGAACAATCGATGCTAGTCTCAAGACCCTGATCATCTAGGCGCGTTTAGGTAGGAWTTGAATGTCCTTTGCGTCAGAATAAGGTATCTCCGACTCACTGATCAACATTCATTTTGAGGCCCAAATAAACACCAGAGGTAGATCCAGTAGAAGTAGGGCGCTCGTAGGAAYTACAGAACGCTTAAGAGTTCCCACTGTCAGCATCCGAGTCTTCCTCCGCATCATAATCATAGCCCGAATCGTAATCGTCTGAATCGTACTCTTCCCCACCCCCTTCCTCCTCGCTATCGTCACCACTATCGTCATCTCCCTCATCTTGAGGTTCTTCACCAGATGGATCCAAATCCCCACCAGGCCGTCCATACGGTTGATCCGCTCTGTTATACTCCCCATACGTTCTGGGATCCCTATGATGACTTGGACCAACTCTGCCAGACTTCTCGTCATGCTCAGCTTGCACCCCTGCCATCTCATCATCGACCAACTTCGCTGTCATCTTTGCCTTAGTTGGCGGTCCGCGAGGTGGTACCATCGGTGTCGAGATATCATATTCCTCCTCATCCTCCTCCTCATCTTCCTCATCAAGCCACCGATATTTCATACTAACCGGTTCCTCATCCGACATATACATCTCCTCCTCCGTAACCGGAATATTCATCCCCGTCTTCGAATCACAATACCCCCACAACATCATCGGCATAACATGATTCTTCAAATCCAACCGTCTCCTGACCGCCTCCCTGACCACCAACTCATCCGGCCGCATCAAATGCACCATCCCCCGTCCCCASCCCTCCAGATGTCCAATCCCGATATCCGCAGGTCGAATCCCCCAGATCGGCAACCCGGYGTGCGCGCCGACGTCGTAGCGGTAGCGGACTTGACATTTGATGATCTCCTCGTGTTTCACATACGATTTCCGCCGTAGTAAGTTCCGTAGTGGTGTTAAGCCCCGTTGTCCGAGCATTAGGATCCGTAGATGATCTTCGCCTGGTCCGTCGATCGGATCGTTGAATCGCATATCTAATTTTACTAYGAACATCTGGATGTGATACAAATCCCGATCTGTGAATGTTCGCTCGTTATGCATGAACAGGACTCTCTGGCGCGTTGTACTTAGATCCATTAGCAGCCACATTTTTTTCAAGGAGCTGGACATGCCAGGGGGCGTTCGATGGCCTTCGCGCGCTAAGCAGGCGAGGATATCGCGGACTGTTTTCTCGCGGTGGTGGATCATTTGGAGATATCTCAGCCCGGGGACGAGTCGGGGAATAGAGGGATTCTTGGGGTGTATACGGCCAGAGGGATCTGGGATTAGGAGTTTGGCGTAGAGTGTGAAGGGGAATGTTTTTCCTGATTCGGGACATGTGGTTTTGGCGTTGTCGAGGATGCAGGATGTTATGTTTTGGTTTACTGCGATGTGGAAGTCGCGGGAGATGGCGTAGAGGTTGAGGAAGTCTTTGATCCGGAGATATTTTGCGATTCCGAGGGAACATTCGGGGTAGCGACCTAGAGAATCGAAGAAGTCGAAATTAGGGTTCGTGACCTTTGGTTTCTGAAGTTGAGGTTTGGGTGGTTGGCGGCCCCAGAGATCTTCGTTGTCGGRCATTTCGTCTTCAGAGTCGTTCATGAGGGGATCGTGGGATCCGAAAGATATACCGAAGGATTCTAGGGCGTTTGTTGACATGGCTTGCCGGTTTGCTTCTCTGCACTGCATCTCTTCTTGGTACTCTGCTAGAAGCTCTTCTTCAGTCTTTTCCGATCGCGCGTTCCGGACAGCTTGCGAGGGTATCTGGAGGCCTTCCATGGCATCGTTGAGCATATCATCTGTGCCTAAGGATCTGCCTGGCGCCCCTGATATTGATCTCTGGGATTCGTTGTCAGCACCAAAAGAAGATCCGCGATGACTGGAATGGTTCTCCACAGGAGGATATGAATATTGAAAATAGTTTGGCGCAGTGGTTCCGCCTGCACCGCTCGAGGAAGACTCCCCATTGTCGYCGGGATACTGCGAGTTGTGACTTTGGTGCCACGAAGACATGTCGAAGAGTCTGTCAATTTTGTTGAATGTTGATGGTAAGAGTCTGTTTCGCTGCTAACCGTTGTGGATATACCTTGGGAAGCGCCGAAAGAGCTAGGCCACGCATTTGCACCGCCAAAGGCGAAGTGAATGACTCACAGTAAACAAAGCCTACGGTTCCCTGATAATGCCTCAAACAGACTCAGTCATTGACGGGATGTCAAAGAGTGTACAAACCTTCTGTTTCCTTCAGCCGGCAGAGTCTCTAAGCAGAGACGATCGGATCTTCCGCCTTTTATTCCTCCAGGGCAAAATCAAGTAGCTTTGAGGAGTTTCGGTTTCAGCTAAAGTCGAGCCTCTGCTTCTTTAGTTCCCTGTCTCGCTATAATTAGCTGACCAGGTACTAGTATCTAAAATGATCCGACTAGAGGGTTGCAAGGAGGGCAAACGAATTTCGTATTATGTTAACTGGAGTTTTAGGTCCGACCACATCTCACCAGATAAAGAGCCTATTGCAGATCCAACGAGACTGATGATTGTCATTATTTTTCCATTCAACGCCAGTTCCTGATATGCAAAGCAACTCCGTTATCATGGCATGTTCGAGGAGTTAAAATCCAGGGTATCTGCAAACCTATTTAAAGACACACATTCATCGTTCAAGCTCATCCATTGGAACATCATCTAGATCCTTGCCAACAATTGCCTCCGCCACCTTCCAGATCTGGATCATATTATCTTCCGCCGCACTACATACCACCCAGGGCTCATTAAGATTCCAGCTGAAGTCAGCCATGTGATTTGTGTGACCACCGTGCATAAACAATCTACTCACGTCAGCGTTTTGAGGTCAGTAAAACGGACAGGGAACTTACAATTCAGGTGGGCCATCTTCCTGATCATCTGGCAGCTGCTCCTCTCCTACTCGGCTAAGATCCCAGAAGATAACTCTGCGATCGTAACTAGCACTTCCAAGAACAGCCTCTTCTTGTGGATGCCATGCTAGAGACGTGACGGCTTCGGTGTGTCCTTCGAGAGCGTGCAGTTTGTCCTTGAGATTTCTCATGTCCCATATACCAATCGTCTTATCACCCGATGCAGTTGCAAGAATAAATTCTGATGCTGGATTGAATGCCAACGCGTTGATGACATCCAAATGACCATTTTCACCCTGTTGTGCAGAGGTACTGGTTGATGATTGGCGGACATCTAGAATTTGAAGGGTGAGATCGTCTGAAACCGAGCCGATGAGAGACCTATGTGTGGGGTGATATTGGACGTCATTGACAACGGCTGTATGGTGAGTGTAGACACTAGATGCCGAAAGACGATTGTTGTTGGCTTTAATATCTCGGAGATCCCTAGTAAATACATCAGCCAGTGGAATGCGGCATTATTCAGCTCTACCAACCAAAGTCGAACAGTACAATCTTCTCCGCCAGTGGCCAGTTTCCCTGCAGCTGCAGGGTCTGGATTCCAGCTCAAACCAAATCCTTCTTTTTTGTGACCTATCAGTTCAGCCTGTGGAGTAACAACTCCTTTGGGTACGCTGCTGTGCTTGGTGCGATCGAAGATGAGCACCCGACCATCTACACACATTGTAGCGATGATGTTTGGATTTTGTGGTTGGTATCTGGCTTTGTTGACCTCTCCTGGATGATCAATCTTTTGTTCGATGTTCATCCTGATCGCTGGCTGTTCCCCAGAGGTTGAATTGCCATAGCCTCCAATTTCTCCCCGATCGTCGTCATAGTCATGTGGATTAGGCGTTGCGTTTTTCGGAAGTTCGACATTGGCAATTTGGAGGTAATTCTGGGCTCCATTGGACGTGTGGGTGCCAATAAGAAGGCGATGGGTGGTGAAATTCTTTCCTGCTGGTCTGGAAAATGGTTAGAGAGACTGTGATAGATCATGGAGCAATGGCGACATACTCTTTCACATCTGGGAACCATTGAGTCGTCAAAGTAGGCCACTCCAACGCGGTACTAAGCAAAGGTCAGCAAAGCTGTCAGAAGTAACGTAATTCCGCTCCTCACCTCAGAATCATATCGTAGAGGAATGGACTGTTTTTCTTCCATGTTTTATACTCTGCAGACAATAAGCTTGAGCAGGTGCGCCACTGGGTATAATCGCGCACCTTCATTGATAATCTTCTGTTCCGTGTCGCCTTCCTCGACCTCCGTCCTGGATGCTGGAATCTGTCAGTTTCGAAGCTATGAATTGCAAAGGATCAGCGCATTGGAATAGATATGCGCAAATTACTTACCATCCATGTCAACGTCTGGAGTGTCCGGAGCCATAGCGAATGTGAGGAAGGATATATAGAGTCAACAGCAATGGTTCTTGCAGTTCAAGTTGTGTCAAAAATGGAGGGGGAAATTCAGGCTCAAGAGGGATGATGATAAGTCCAAGGTGGGTGGATGTGGGTATGGGCCTTGCGAAAGGAAGCGCGTTGAAGCGGGAGACGCGCTCTCGCGTAAAGTGCGCTAGTACCAGATTTACTAGCGATTGTCACTACTGATGTACTAAGTAACATTTGTATAACACGTATTGAAGCCAATTCGATGGCAGATTTCGTAATGATTATTACTAACAGCGAATAATCTTCCTCCATACCATGACGACCCCAAGTGTATGCGTGAATAACATATGACTATGTACTTCGACTTTCAAATCCGAAAATGGTAATTGTTTTACCACGAGAGCGCCTGAGAAGTGAGCATAGCTGCCATGAAGGTAATTATCGTCCGCCGGTGTTAGCGTCTCCAATTCATTGTTCACGTCAAGGAAGGGAAGGCTGACTCTGTTGGAAGAGCGAGAACACACAAAAAGCCATAATCCCCCCACAACAAGAACGGTGTCGTACGAAGGGAGTTTGAGGAAGTCGGAAGTATTTCACACCATCACTCGTCCATTTTGCCGTCGCGACCAAGCGTAGCATCCACGCTTATCCTCCTGTCGCCGCCACCAGAGCCTTTGCGGTAAAAGCAAGGCTACCTCCTCGCCATTGTCATCGAAACTCCATTTCGATTTCAACCTCGAACCCCAGTCACATCACATAGATATACTTTGCGCTCACTGCGCCATACCAAGCCATGGGTGTCCCCAAATTCTTCAGATGGATGAGTGAGAGATATCCAGCGATCTCGCAATTGATCGCAGAGAATCGCATACCGGAGTTCGACTGTCTGTACTTGGACATGAACGGCATCATTCACAATTGCACACACAAAGATTCGGACGATGCGACATTTCGAATGACGGAAGAGCAGATGTTTATCGCGATTTTCAATTACATTGAGCATTTGTTCGGCAAGATCAAGCCAAAACARCTCTTCTTTATGGCCATTGACGGAGTTGCGCCACGAGCAAAAATGAATCAGCAGCGAGCTCGGAGATTTAGAACTGCATTAGATGTGGAACTAGCTAGAGAGAAGGCAATCAAAGAGGGGAAAGAAATGCCGAAGGAAGAAGCATTTGATAGTAATTCTATTACTCCTGGTAAGCAAAACTGGTGCTTGGAATTCGCGCCTTGGCTAATCTCTCCAGGTACGGAGTTTATGCACAAATTGACACAACAACTTAAATATTTTATTAATAAGAAAGTGTCCGAGGATGTTGACTGGCAAGGAGTTGAAGTAGTCTTGTCTGGCCACGAAGTTCCTGGAGAAGGAGAGCATAAGATTATGGAGTATATTCGACTAGCGAAAGCACAGCCAGATTATAACCCCAACGTTCGACATTGTTTATATGGTCTCGACGCTGATTTGATTATGTTGGGGCTTTTGAGTCACGACCCTCACTTCTGTCTATTGCGAGAGGAGGTTACTTTTGGTAGACAAAGCAAGGCAAAATCTAAGGAGTTGGARCACCAAAATTTCTATCTTATGCATCTTTGCATTGTACGAGAATACTTGGAGTTAGAGTTTCAGGAGTTGAAACAGGATGGCATACTCGGATTTCCTTTCGATCTGGAGCGCGTTATCGACGATTTCATTCTGATGGCATTTTTCGTCGGCAACGATTTCTTGCCAAACCTTCCAAATTTACACATTAATGAAGGTGCGTTGGCATTGATGTTCAAGGTGTACAAATCTGTTCTTCCAAAGGGCTCAGGATACATAAATGAAGGCGGAGTTATCAATATGGAACGGCTGGCTGTTTTGTTAGAAGAACTTTCTCGGGTGGAGTACCGATTCTTTGAGTCAGAGAATGCGGATGCAAACTGGTTTAAAGCAAAACAGATGGCCAAGGAGGACGTAATGGTAAAGGGAAAGACCAAGGGCAAGATAACYATGACCACACCTCAGCGGGAGGTCTGGAAGGAAGTTAAGAAATACGTGACCCACCGGGGAGCGGAGCCTTTAGATCTCTCTCCTAGCTTGCCAGCTGCGGATCGAAAGTTCGTTCAAGAACTCGCGGAAAGTCTCCACCTAGAGTGGAAGACGGTGGAGAACGACCAAGGCGATCGACATATGCAATTATCATTCCCGCCAAAATTGGATGACGAGGACGAAGAAGACGATGAAGACGAAGAATCACAACTTGCAATTCTAAGAGTTGTCAAGCAGTACGATAACGCGAAGACTGTAGACCTTTCCCGAGTAGAAGCACAGGCTTTGATGGATAAACAATATGAGGAGAAATTCCAGGTCTGGAAAGACAAGTACTACGAGGGGAAATTTGAGTGGGATCGTAAGAACGACGCCGAATTGACCAAGCTTTGTGAAAATTATGTTCAGGGTTTGCAATGGGTACTCTACTACTACTATAGAGGCGTCGCTTCTTGGCCGTGGTTCTATCAGTATCATTACTCTCCAATGATTTCAGGTATGTTGGCTGACAACATCGCGACTAAGTCCACTACTGACAACTAATTGCTTAGATGTCATCAAGGGTCTGGGAGCCGATGTCGATTTCAAGCTCGGCCAGCCTTTCCATCCTTACGAGCAACTCATGGGCGTACTTCCCGACCGAAGCAAGAAGATTGTACCTGCTATCTACCATGATCTTATGACGAATCCTAAATCTCCAATCATCGATTTCTATCCTCGTGACTTTGAGCTCGATATGAATGGAAAAAAGATGGAATGGGAAGCTGTCGTCAAAATCCCGTTTATCGACGAGAAGCGACTACTTGCTGCGATGGCTCCTGCCAATGCACTTTTGAGTGATGACGAAAAGTTCAGAAATGAGTTTGGGGTCACCTTGAAGTTCTCTCACGACCAAAACCTTGACTTCACCTATCCGTCTTCGCTCGTGGGTATCTTCCCTGATATTCCACATTGTCGATGTGTCGAGAACATATTTGACCTACCAACAATTGAAGGACTCGAGTATCATGTGGGCTTGATGGACGGTGTCCAGCTTGGACATACAGCGCTCGCTGGCTTTCCAAGTTTGGATACTATCTCCTACAACGCCACCTTGGGATTTCATGGCGTCAACGTATTTCAACAGGATAGTAGGAACGAAAGCATGGTTGTTACTATTGAAAATCCAGAAGAGCGAACAAATGTTAAGACTGCTTCGATGAAGCTAGGTCAGAGGGTGTTTGTCGGCTACCCATTCCTAACGGAAGCAAAGGTTACCATGGTCTCAGATGAGTTGTTTGATTACCTACCACCAACCGATGGGTCGCCTCATCCACTTCAGAAGAATCATGGGCCGCGGGAAATTGATGATTTTCGCAAGAAAGCGGGCAGGATTGAGGAAACTTATAGCAAGCGCCTCGGTATCATTATTGGTCCTGTGGAATCTATCACTCATGTTGAAATGCTCAAAGGTTTGAAGAAAACTGATGAGGGAGCTACTATCAAAGAATATGCTACTATCCCTGGCATGGAACACGACTACGCATCGCAAATCATCGTCGATGAAGTTATCAGTGAGGACCAGCGGTTCTTGGAAAAGGCGGCTGTTCCCATCGATGAGGAGTTTCCGCCAGGATCGAGAGCATTCTTCCTAGGCGATTTCAACTATGGAAGACCCTTGGAGGTTGTCGGCCATAAAGACAACAAAGCTGAAATTTGGTTGTCGATATTGAAAGGTAAAGAGGAAGAGTTCGGCAGGATGGTCGTCAATGGCCATGGCCTYCAAACTCAATACACACCTTCATACGCAGTCGCAAAGATGCTTGGTCTTCACCCACTTGTCTTGAGCAAAATCACCTCATCGTTTTCGATCTCCGCGTGCGGCCTTCCTCGTCTCAACCTCGGTCTTAACTTGAAGTTTGAAGCAAAGAAGATGAAGGTTCTTGGTTACTCGCGTCGCAGTGACAACGGCTGGGAGTTCAGCAACAAGGCCATCACACTCTTGAGTAATTACATGACGAAATTTCCAGAATTCATTGCTGGGATTCAACGAAAGCCTCAAGGCAACGATTTCGAAGAAACTGATTTTTATCCCGCCGATGTCGCCAGCGTCAAAATCAAGGAAATCGTTGCGTGGCTGAAGACCATAGAGTCGAAAAACTTCGAAAAGGTTCCATTGGATGCAGAACAGCTCGATTCGGACGCTGTTATGGCCGTTGAGAAGGCAGCTGAGACGGGCGTAGTAAATGACATGGAGTTCAAGAAATTGAAGGGCGTGCCACGTAACGCTCTCTTGAAGCCATCCGATGCCGAACACCGTCTTGGTAACCAGAAATTTCATCTCGGTGATCGCATTGTGTATGCACAAGACTCTGGTCGCGTTCCTATTGCGACTCGYGGCACCGTCGTTGGCATATCACGTACCCCTCGTGCTGTTCTGCTAGACATTGTCTTCGATGTCACTTTCATGAGTGGTACGACTTTGGGCGATCGTTGCACGCCATTCCGTGGTTCAACAGTCCCAGCTACATCGGTCTTGAATCTTACTTTCAAACAAGTTATTGCTGGCTCCAAGGCAGCGGCAGACAAGAAACCTGCACAGGTCCACGCTCCTCTGACTGCAAACGGTGGGTATGGATCTCCTGCAGGCCACGCACAATATCGTGAAGCCAAGGCTCCTGCACCTYTGAGAGGYTCWTTCCGAGGKGCYGTTTCTGGYCAAGGTCAGAACGGGTTTGCCAGAGGAAATGGCAACTTCACTAGGGGTCGCGGACGCGGAGGTTTGGGGTACAATAACGACATTGCAGGGCCTGCTTTGAATGGCAGCATGGCGATCCGAGGCGGCCCTCAGCCGAATGTTGCGAGAGGTGGGCGCGGAGGCAGAGGCGGCCCATCAAATTTCAATGCAGTTCCACCACCTGCCAGTCTAGACGCCAGAGGGAGAGGTCGCGGTGGAGGCAGAGGCAGAGGCAGAGGTGACCGAGGACGTGGTGGACCTAGAGGCAGAGGAGCGGCCGTACCAGCGCAGACTTGATCTGTCTCGGCTGGAAGAAATGGGTGCCATTGGATAGATGGACTTGATCTCGAATTGACGAGCATATGCAGTTATGAACATGAATGTATGATGAAATCTCGCTGCTCGAGATGGGGATTTGTCAATGGGCCTCTGTCAGAGATAATACTACACAACGAGATGTAGGTGACGACTTTAGCAACGAGGTATGATAGTACGTAGTGACGATATTATAAAATCATTGAAGGAGACTCAACCGTTTCTAGCCAACCTGCTTTCTTGTTTTGATCTAGAAAAGCTTTCAATACTGGGCATTGTGGAAAAGTTTGCCACGCTTCAAGCTCCCTGGAGGCTCATGGTGTGGTGCCTGGTCTGGTTCTGGCAAGGAGCTCAGAAGCTTGGGTGTCTTACGTCACCAGCACTACGCATAACAATTCATTTCAGAAGACCATTCCTCACTCTTTAATCCATCTTTCATCAACAACTTGCCAAACATTACTCAGCAGTGTCAGCACACAGAATATCACAAAATCGCAACATCTAGATCACAATTCAAAAGCAAACCTAAACCAGCATCCACAAATCGCTACCATGGGCGCCGTCTCTGCTCTTCTCCTGATCCTCATCACCATCATTCGTACGCATCCCCAACACCGCACTAGATTTTCTTTCTAACACCCCRCAGTCCCACCAGTCRGTGTCTACGCCGTCGCAGGCTGCGGCGCTGATCTACTAATCAACATCTGCTTGACGRTCCTTGGGTATGTCTATTCTCGTACTCCCTTAGTACCCCTCCTTCCACGCATTTCAGAACAACAACAGCTAACCATACCACACCGCAGATATATACCCGGACATATCCACGCGTTCTACATCGAGTATATCTACTACGATCGCAGAGAACAGGCGAGAGAGGGACGGTTTGTGGGGGATAGAGCGCCGGGCGTGTATAGTGAGAGGATTCAGAGCGGTGGACAGGGGTATGGGACTATTGTTCAGCCTGCTGGGACTGTTTAGGGAGATATTGGGGCATATGAGGGAGGTTCTGGTGTGGGATGATTTGTGTAAAATGATTTATGAGAAAAAGGGATCTCTTTTGCGATGACATTATCTAGGGTGGAGGGCAATCGATGCAGTACTGGATACTGGCCTGGAGTTGGATTTGACATGGGTTTCTGTTTCGAAAGGTGGCACAGGACTCTACGGACGGCAAATGGACTTTAAATCAAGATGTATCTTCAATTAGCAGTATCTCCAAATACGACAAGCCTGATCTCAAGATCGTCTTTCGACTTGCCCTACAAACTTGCATGTGCAACTCTTACTCCCTGTTCCTGCTTGGCTTTGGAAGTTTGGCGACTCCAGCCACATTTCCCCCACAGTCCAAGCTCCCGATTGTAGCGTCCCGGAAGCCCACCTGCAGCTGTGGCTGACCACGAGCCGAGACGTGTTAAACTTCTAAGAACAGCTGGAGAGAGATCCCAAGAGCACGACGACAACCTGCGCAGATGCCATTCCGCCCCAACTCCCTTCCTTGACACCTCTCCCGGGCATTAATGTAAAAGACATTGAGTCCATTGTCACCCGCTAAAAAACGAAAAAACTKCTTSTGGAATAGAGGCCACGCAACGATGYATTCCTCCCTCGTCCGCGCCCAGAATGTCTTTGGCTTCTTCACCACCGTCGCATTCTTTGTAGCAGCATTCATCGCAGCTTCAGACCTCGCAGCGCCTCGAACTCCAAAAGCCACAGTCTYATTAAAAGATGTCTCCGTGTACCTACCTCCCTCCCCATCTCCCTTCACMCTCACTGACATCTCCCTAGAGCAATGGGCCGTCCCCACTACTACTCCTCCAAGAAAGCCGAATTCGCCAACATCCGCTTCTCTCTATCCGCAGATCTCTCATCGCTGTTTACATGGAATACGAAACAAGTATTCGTCTACGTCTCCGCGTCATGGCCGAATAGCACGTCTTCGGAATTGTCGAACGAGGCTGTGATTTGGGATAGTATTATTACGAATCCGTCTGCGGATCATTTGCAGAATATTAAGCCGTTGGCTATGAAGAAGTTGCTGAAGAGTTCGAAGGGCAAGAGTATTGATCCTTCAAGGTGCGTGGGATTTGAGAAATACCTCGGGGAATTGCAGGGCGCGGRCTAATAAAYYGTACAGGGGAAAACTCGAATTGAAGAATCAGAAGGCGAAATACCAGATTTCGGCTCCTTCGGGGAAACTGGCGCAGACGAATGACGTGGTGTTGAAGGTACATTATAATGTGCAGCCATGGGTTGGGATTTTGACGTGGACACCTCAGATTGAGTTTTTGGGCTGGAAGAAAATGAAGGGGGGTGTTAGTAAGGTGTTTTCTTTACCTGCGTTGAAGGTTAAGAAGGAGACGCCGAASAAGTGATAGCTGGCGTCAAGGATACCATTCTATAGAGATATATGATATGTTATTTTTACGAACTTGGACTGTGAATGCTCTGCGAACGCGGCATGTGAGAGGGTTCAAACTATGCTTTGTCTTGTAAAGAGCTGCTCAACTTCTATACAATGTACTCCCTGGTAGGTCCTGAAGTTGGACTTTKCACGCATCTAGATCGATTMCAATGCCCCACTCGGCTAGCTACCGTGCCGCTCACGTTTTAAACCTCTAGCCCCTTTTCCACCAACAACATCAATAATATACAACACCTAACCCATCCTCCTAGAGTCACACTTCCTCCCCCAAAGTTCCATGTCAAAATAACACCCCCTTCCCTCCCATAATGGTTTCCAAAACCGCAACCTTCATCCTCCTCTCCCATACCCTAACCTCTCTCCTCCTCTCCACCTCCCTCCAATCCTTCCACAACTCCTCCCTAAAATACGATATCCTCCCCCCGCATATAATCACCCTCTTCAAACTCTCATCCCACATAACCTTCACCACCATCCTCCTCATCCCCCTCACCATCCTCAACACCTGCTGTATCCCCTCCCGTTCCCGCGTGTCTTTCAAACGACACCTCCTCGCCGCCTTCGTCATCGCGCCGATCCTCGCGCAGCTCACGGGACGCTGGGTGGGGTGGTTGGAGGCGAATGGAGGGGAGACTGTGCTGGGAGCGACGGCTTGTTATGATCAGCTTGATGCGAGGGATGCGACGGTGCTTACGAAGGGGTTGTTTTGTGAGTATAAATTTGGGATGAGTAGAGGGGAGGCGGAGGGGAGGATTGGGGCGAGACGGGGACGGTTGGAGTTTGTGAATTATTTGACGAGGGCTTGTCATGAGGGATTGAGGGATRTTACGTGGTTTCCGGGGGGGACGGAGGGGATTTGTGTGAGTTCTTTTTCTTTACAACATTGTTCTAGAGTTGTTCTTATGAATTTTGATTTGAGTGAGTGCTAATATGACGCAGTGGATGGGCCACAACCGCCACTTAGAAGGCGATGAGTGGGACGAAGGTCGAGAAGGCGAACCTCGAAATAGCGAGCGCGAGTACTATCGTCGATCAATCGAGGAGTGTAATGCAAAATTCGGCCTCGAAACTCTGTTGGAATGGAGAGATGATGTAAGTATTTTCCCTCATGCGAGAGAGCTGGTTATTGATGATTTTCGGTGTAGAAAGCGACGATCAGGTTGTTGCTACCTGATATTAAGGGAATAAAGGAGGGCGGCACTTGGATTGATATCACGGGGGATACTGATGTTGAGAAGTTGATTAATCTTGAGTAATGTGCTGTGTTGGATATACAGTATGTATTATGGCGTTTGCATATGGGTGCTTATGAATGATAGGGATTATAGAGGATAGATGTTGCAAAACAGATGACAAGCACATTGATGGCTTGCGAGAAGAAAGAATATTACACGTATAATAGATGAGCTTTCAAAAACATCAAGGAAACAATTACTGTGATATGTACCGGGGTATCGGGGCGATCGGGCCGAGCATGGGGTGAAAAGGCTTAGGTCAGCTTATCAACATATGCAAATATGGAGCGAGGTTTTAATGGGTACAGTTGCTTGATTGTCTAGGTTATCCTACACAGCCTATATATATATACATGTGGGTGTGATCCTAGGAGGCCAAGAGCGATAACGGAGAGTGACTGTAGCAGAAAGGCATTACCTTTAACACAGCTTATGTGGCTCCATGTGAGCCTGGAAGTTATCTCATAAATCAGACGCTAATCGTGTATTCCGACCCACACCCCTAAACCGACCAATCACACCCACACCCACCACAATCCACGATGAGCGTCTGA
>QYAH01000507.1:0-14699 GCA_003988945.1 Chaetoscypha palmicola
ACCTAATAGTACTAATCGTGTGTCGATTAGTCCCTTGTCAAAACAATAAGTAAGGTGTAGAAAAGTAGAAAAGGATATAGGTAGAAGGAAGGAGTAGAGCTCGCTTTTTATTCTAAGCTACACCCCTAATTAGACACGTGACAACTATAACTACTAGTAACTAGTTATCGCTAGTTACTATAACTACTAGTAACCGGTTATCGCTAGTTACTATAACTACTAGTAACTAGTTATAACCTACGGCTATAACTCAGTATATTACTATACTACTTAACTCTAGTATAAGGAAATCCCTAGATCGCTTTGCCAGATGCTAGCGATCCCACTTGCTATTATAGCCTAAGGTCTCCTTAGTACTACACGTGATTTTCCTACTAATCACTCGTGATCGTAACACCTATAGACTATTTAAGAGTTGTAATAATATCTTAGTATAACTAAGGATACAAGTTATAGGCACGAACTAGCTAGTAGGTCTAAGAGTATATAAACCTTATATAGTATAGGCTCTCTATCTTTCTCTTTCTTTTCTCTTTAGCTTAGTTTTCTTATAATATAATATTCTTTAAGGCCTCCTATAGACTATTTAAGAGTTGTAACACTTTCTAAAAGAAATAGTCTAGAATTCTAATAGATTTATAATAATCTATTCTACTTTAATCTAGCTAGCTCTACTTATTAACTCTATTATTATTATAAGAGCCTATTAAGAATAGTATAATAGGATTAGATAATATCTTTTAAAGATTATACTATAGCTTTCTTTTAAAGAGAAAAGCTATATAATAAACTACTATTACTATATCTACTCTTACTTTACTTATTTACTTTATTACTTTACTTTACTTAGATTAAACTTCTTTACTTGACTTTAAGATTACTTTAACTAGATTAGATTAGATAGTTTATAATTAGTTAGTTAGTTAAAAGATATTTACTTCTAGTTAATTACTATAAATAAAGATACTTATCTTAGATTAGTTACTTAAAGATAAATTAGTCTAAAGAGACTAGATAGAGAAGGTATAATTTACTTAGATAAGTAAGGTATAAATACGTTACTAGGTTTCTCTCTTTTTCCCTTCTTTTCTCTTTTCTCTTTAGCTTAGTTTTCTTAAATATAATATTCTTTAAGGCCTCTATTTAACTATTTAAGAGTTATAATAATAGAAAGCTAGTTTATACTAGAGGCGTTAAGTATATAGTATAAAATACTAGAGCCTATATATACTCTATCTCTTACTCTATAGTCCTACTACTTTTTTAAGTATATTTTACGCTTTAATAGTATAACATATATATATATAGTAGAAATATAGGTTTACTATATAAACTAGTAGGGGTAAAGATATAGGAGTAATAATAAGTTGTTTATATACTTATATTAGGTCTAGCTTTTTAAAAGAGTCTTAGATATTTAACTATAAAGTGTCCTCCTAACCTAATAAGTAACACGCTCCTTAGTTATAAAAGAGCTAGATCTTATTATACCCTATATATAGACCTATATATACTCTATATATACTATTTTAAGAGTGTTAAAGTATAAAGTAGTAGTACTATAGAGTAAGAGATAAGATATTCCCTAAACTACTACCCTTAAAATTATACTACTATCTATACTATTACTATCTGAGTAAAGCCTAGAAGTTTAAAAGTAGGCTATTAGCTAAATCTAAGGCGGTTATAGAGCGTTCTAGAAGACTAGTATTATCGCTAGCTACTACTTGTTCTAGGGTTCTAAGTCTAAAGATTACACTTATAATTAATTACTTCTAGGGAATAAAGGTCTCCGAGCTTCCTATTACCCTACTTATATTATAAAGATATAATTTAGGTGTAATAAAGATTTATTACCTATAGTTAAACTTAGAAAGTACTCTTATTTTATAGATGTATATATGTAAAAGAAGAGGTCACTAGGAAGAACTAGTAAGTTGTATTTCTTAATATTAATTTTATTACCTTCGTGAGGCTTTCCTCTGCTACGAACGTAATACACACAGCCTATAATACTGCTCGAGATAAGACCTATCTATATCCACGATAAGATTCGGTAGCTCCTCGAAATGTAACGCAACGCAATGCAAAACATAAACCCTTGTTTGTTTTCGAGATTGGCTCACTCGCGTATTGCCGGGCGTACCAGCAGTATATTCATAGAACGGTCCGCGTCCGTATGCACTCAGGTATCTTGATTTTGTCCAAACGCCATAGCCATGCAATGCTATTGAGGAAAATGGTATGATGAAAAAGCAAGTTTTAGTGAGGTGTACAACCTTGTCTAATAGATCAAGAACCTCTGAACTGGGAAGGGAGATTTAGTGGGAATGAACTCCGCCGACTGTTGTCGTGTATCCCACTAGTGAAATCTCGAAGAAAATTGTATTAACGACGTCCCGGAGGTGGTGGCTGGATTGAATTGTTGAAGAAACCGGGCATCGACATGCCATTTGGCAGGGCGAAAGGCAATCCTCCCGAAAATGATGGTACTGCAGGCATGCTTGGCGGGCCATTATCCACTTCACGGTCCTCTCGTCGACCATTTCTATTTTCGAATCGACGATTTCGTCCAAAGTCGTCCTCATCGCGGTCTCTCGTAGATCTGGGGCCATTGTTGCCGCCTTTGTCGGTGGCCATACGACGGCTGATTGCTTTGGAGGAAACGCCTTGACCGATCTCGATATCAGGTTCTTCAACGACCATGCCGGACACGATTGGCTTTCCACCGCTGCCACCATACTCAGCACTCAACATCCATTTCCGATCAGCGTCGGTGAGTTTTCCGATAGGAATGATGCTGACACCAGTTTGGTAATCGCTACAGTCTCTAGGTCCAAAGCCAACGCCCCAGCGTGTCTATCCAAATTAGCAATGGTCTGAATACCCAATTTTGGGAATTTGCCGCACTTACTCGAAGCTGAGAATCTGGAGCTCTGTTCTTCTCCATGGCCTCCTTGGCACGAATAGCATCCTCTCGACTAACCATCTTTACGAAAGCATGACGTTTGTCTTTATTGACAATGCAGGTCTGAACCGAACCATAGTTGTCAAAGATTCTTCTCAATTCGTGTTCAGGCATTCTATGATCGTTAGCATGAGGGCCATTCAAGTGGCCAGGCTAGACTTACGTGACACCCCCAACAAACAATGTTCGACTGAGAACTACAACGAATTAGCATACCAGGTGAGTTATTCCAGATCCAGGAGAGCCATACCTTTAATGTGCCCTTCGGCAACCTTAGGATCATGCCCAACCCATTTTTCTCCATTTCCTCCGGAGTATGGTGGGCTTTGGTTGTAGTCGCGTCGAGGTGGGCTGCGCTGACGGTAATCATTCCCACCGCCTCGACCTCGACCTCGGCCATCACCACGATTTCGGCCTGGGGAATTTCTCTCTCGATCGGCAAAGTCGAAACTAGGCTCATTACGACGATGTGAAGCAGAAGAATCACGGTCATTCCATCCACGAGCTGGCGAACGAGAACGAGAGCGTTGACGATAATGATCTTGCGGTGATCTCAAGCCATCTCGCTCTCCAGCTTGGTAGCTATTACGATCACGTGATTCGTCTAATCTCGCACCCCAAGCGTTTTGTGCGTTCGATGCATTTGGATTTGGATTTTGAGCATAATGAGTAGGTGGCTGAGATACTGCACCCGTACCGACATTAGGAATCGCCTGACCCATCGCCGCCATGACTCCCGCAATTTTGTCCGGCGAAAGACCCTGATCTGAGAGCGTTTTGATTATTGCGATCTGCTGTTGCATAGCTGGGTCAAGAAGACCTGCAGGCATTGCTGTAGGAGCTCCCGCATACTGGTTACTGGCGTAGTTGGGAACAGCAGGAGCTTGCTGTTGCACTGCAGGGGGTGCGGCTGGATTTGGCATATTTACGTGTGGTTGGGGAAGAGGAAAAGGGACATTTTGATTAAAAGCGTTTGGAGTCTGAAAGGTAGAGCCGTTTTGCGCATGGGACATATTGTACGTATTATCCAGAGGTTGAGAGGTGGCCGGAGGGGGTGCGTTGTTTTGTCGAGCAAGATTGGCTAGCGCTTCTAGGATAGAATTCTTGGGAGCTACTTGTGGAGTAGGTGTTAATCCTAAGTTCTGCTGAAGATCTGTTGGTGGACTTCCTGGAGGAGTAGTAGAAGCTAAGTAGAGAATGAAATATTAGACACCAGCATGTGGTGGGGAAGATTATAGAGTCTTACTTGGTTGGGGAGCATTCAACTTGTCCTTGAACTGAGTGAGCATGTGAGGAGGGAAGGTCTGACCCTTTTCCCATATATCAACTAATTTTCTAATCTTGTCCTACAAGCACGAATAAAGAGTAAGTGTGGATTCATAAGCAACATTGTGTCTGTATGACATGTCGTGGCCCGATGGCGGATTCAAAGCCAACATTTTAAGTAAATATAGCTAGCGTCCTCTTTCGTCAAAGCATTGTAAGCGTACCTTTTGATCTTCCGGGGAAGATTGGATTATGTCGTTCATCAAAGCTGGCAGAAGTTCCTTTACTCTATTAACCCCAGCGGCAAACGTGCCGTCCTGAGCTTCATTGTTTATAGGTTGTCCGGCGTTTTTGGCTTGTTCTGTCCATTTTCGAGTTACAGAGTCTACGACGTAGAGTACACCAAGTTTGTGGGTTCCAGGGGCTTTTCTAAAGTGCGTGTAGAGTTTCTGGATGAGAACGGATTCGGACTGTGATAACAAAGGACGATATTAGCTACGGATTCGTGAAAACGACGATGACTTGAGGCGTGGTTGTGGACCGCGGCTTACCTGAACATTCTGCATACAAAGCGTCGTAATACCTTGAATTCGAGATCCGGAAACTCCTGGAGGCTTCAGAAGTAACATGGCCTGCAAAGCAACCTCTAGATCCGCTACGGCGGACGACATGTTTTGGATGAAGGTGAAGTTGAGTTGCGAACTCTTGCTCAGTACGATCAAATACGATGAAAACCGAGTCAGTGACCAGAGAAGAATCTATTTTACTGTCTGTCTGCCTGCCCTTGGATCAACGGCTCCAAGACACGAAGCTACGACGAAGTTGGAGATGGAAGAGAATATCTATCGCGATTACTTTCGAAGACGAGGGAGGACGAGCACGGCGCCTGAAGTTTTGACCCCAGGCAAAGACGAACAGCGCGGACAGCTGAGCAGCGACAGATATGTCTGTGCAGGAATAGGAGCTGAACGACTGTTTACTTGCGTAGTACTTTGCACGCGACGAGATTCCTGACTGTGGGTTGCGTGTAGATTGTGTAGTTGAAGAGATTTGATGGAGTTAGGTTTGACGAGGAGAACCTTGGAGGGCTTTAAGCAGTAGTGTAGAGGTATGTGCAAGGGTGCGGCGGCCGAGAGAGCATTCACCCGTCAAGTGGTGAATTGTGGACCCGCCCCGACCCGGCCCGGGGCCCTCGACGTACCACGTGACTGTGGTCTACGGCGGCCGGCGGGAACTCGGGAGCTTGAGGGTTCATCGAAGCAACATGTTCGGCGGCATATATTTCAACAATGGTGCAGCTGCATTCTGGTGATAAGGCAATTGAGGCTGTATTTATTGAGCTTTTTTCAAGTAAACATGTATCTATCCTTCTAACCGCGGAGTGATTCTCGCGATTATACAAAAGTTGCTTTTCTGCCGAAGGGCTTAGGCTACGTCAGGGATACCCGGAACGCCTCAGGTATTTCGGTGTTGTTGGGGAAGAGTCCGGGCTGAAGCTGCCAGGTTAATTTTTCCTTCCTTCCTCTCCCCCAATCCTCTAGATCTTGCATCTGCAACCACCATCATATCACAATGGCATCCGCACTTCGTCTCGGCTCCTCAGCACTGAGGGTATCTCGCAATGCTCCGGCCTTCACATTGAGAAACGCAGCCTTCAATGGCATGCGCTGCTACTCATCGTCCAAGACCCAGGTGAGCTTACTTATCACCACAGTTCCCGACGAAGCTCATACTGACTGCATTTCTTAGACGTTGAAGGAGCGCTTCGCAGAGCAGTTACCTGAAAAGATCGACCAGATCAAGTCCCTCCGAAAGTAAGCAATTGCCCAATCAAGCACAATCGCTGCGGCCCGGCGACTAATTCTTCTAGGGAGCACGGCAACAAGGTCATTGGCGAGGTCACCCTCGACCAAGTCTATGGTGGCGCCCGTGGTATCAAGTCCTTGGTCTGGGAAGGCTCAGTTCTTGATTCCGAGGAGGGTATCCGATTCCGAGGGAAGACAATCCCAGAATGCCAGGAGCTGCTTCCAAAAGCTCCAGGTGGAAAGGAGCCCCTCCCAGAAGGTACCGATATCACCCAGGAAGGTTCTGCCAGCTGTTTACTGATTACGAATTAGGTCTCTTCTGGCTTCTGTTGACCGGTGAGGTCCCAAGCGAACAACAAGTCCGCGATCTTTCCGCAGAGTGGGCGGCTCGTTCCGATATTCCAAAATTCGTCGAGGAACTTATCGACAGATGCCCAAGTGATCTCCACCCAATGGCACAACTTTCAATTGCAATCAACGCTCTGGAGCACGAATCTGCATTTGCTAAGGCGTATGCCAAGGGAATGAAGAAGAATGAATATTGGGGACACACCTTTGAGGACTCCATGGACTTGATTGCCAAACTCCCAACAATTGCTGCTAGAATCTACCAGAACGTCTTCAAGGGCGGAAAGGTGGCTCCAGTCCAGAAAGATAAGGATTATGCTTTCAACTTCGCCAACCAACTCGGCTTCGGAGACAACAAGGACTTCGTCGAGTTGATGAGACTGTACCTCACCATCCACACGGACCACGAAGGTGGAAACGTCAGCGCTCACACTGCCCATTTGGTCGGATCTGCTCTCAGCTCCCCAATGCTGTCCGTTGCTGCTGCAATGAACGGTCTTGCTGGACCACTTCACGGCCTTGCCAACCAAGAAGTCTTGAACTGGCTCACTAAGATGAAGGCCGCTGTTGGCGATGATCTCAGTGACGAGGCTATCAAGAACTACCTTTGGACTACCTTGAAGGCCGGCCAGGTTGTACCAGGTTACGGTCACGCTGTTCTCCGAAAGACTGATCCTCGTTATATGGCTCAGCGAACATTTGCTGAGGTAAGCAGGCCCATTTATATTTCCAGGATCAAATTAACATGTATTTCCAGGCACATCTCCCAGACGACCCAATGTTCAAATTGGTCAGTCAAGTTTACAAGATTGCCCCTGGTGTCTTGACCGAGCACGGAAAGACCAAGAACCCAGTAAGTCGAAAATCTATTTCGCCATGGAAGCAACCAAGCTAACATCTGTGTCCAGTACCCCAACGTCGATGCCCACAGTGGTGTCCTTCTCCAATACTATGGCCTGACTGAGGCCAACTACTACACTGTCCTCTTTGGTGTTTCAAGAGCCATTGGTGTCTTGCCGCAATTGATCATTGACCGCGCCGTTGGTGCTCCTATCGAGAGACCCAAGTCCTTCTCTACCGACAAGTGGTCCGAGATTGTTGCAAAGTTGTAGTTGAGTTTTGATATATCAGTGCTGGGATAGGAGTGTACGAAAAGGAACGGATATAGATGGAAACTGGAGGGGGTGTAACGGCACTGGTCACTGTATTGTAATCTTCAGCTTTCTTGTGCTTCACGTCCCGACGTTCCCATCTCATCAAGATACCTTTTTAATCATTGGCCTGGGGAGCGCACCTTGCATTTGACAAAGTTTGTGATATGACCGCACCCATGATCTAAGGCTTGCTTAATTACTCACATACCATAACAATTCATCTTACAATTTTACCGCCTCGGCATTCTGTGCCTGCCAATCTTACAAGCTCATCGTCGACCACCTCTTCATATCTGCCTGCTTCCTGGCACTCGAAAACTCCTTAGCGTTATTGCTCTTATTTAAGATCTGCCTGATCATGCTTTTGTTTACAATAACTTTTAAAGCTTCCTTTTCACAGTAAAATTACCTTGTAAACCGAAGAATTATCTCTAAAACTTCTAGGACGTCATCGAATATTCTCTTTTCATGAAGCTGATTGATTATCTTTCTGAGCTGTGAATGTAATCAATGTCATCAATTTCATCCATATCCTAAGTGGTCGCGTCGATTTTAGCACTTGTCGAAAAGAAAGGGGCCACCCGTTGACAAGCGGGCCTGGTCTGAGGTGCTTGTTGGGCTTCAACGCCTCGCGAATGGCTCAACAATGAAGCGGCCGCGACTATCAGTAAGAGCTCCGCCAACCTAAGAAGCACCCAACTGCACGCAGACTGCTGGGTTGAATCTGAATTTTCTAATCTGAAGCTGTAACGTGTATCCAAGAACCCGAATAATTGTCGTTCATACAAAAATATATCATTGTGTGGTTAGTACCGCTGTAGAAGCTCCGACGTCGCAAAGTCAATCTTACCTCACCCCCCTGTTCAACCGAAAAGCAATACTCTTATCGTCGGTCCCCGAACTTCTTTCCATCCGCAGCTCAGCTTTCAACTCACAACCTTCCTACAACAATTCCATCGCGAAGAAGCAACCTTATCCCTTGGTCAGGGCCCTTTCACGAATAAATCATCCTCACCATGTCAGCCGTTATTTCAACCAAGCCTGCTATCCCAGAGAAGAAGCCAGTCAAGTTCAGCAACTTGCTCCTCGGAGCTGGTCTGAACATGTTCGAGGTCACGACTCTGGGACAGCCTTTGGAGGTCGTGAAGACGACCATGGCTGCAAACAGAGGTGATAGCTTTGCTGGCGCTCTCACGAAGATCTGGGGTAGAGGCGGTGTCCTTGGGTGTAAGTTTCAAGATCTCCTATCCATTCCATCCTTTCAGCCTTCGCAGAACCTACATCTAACAATCTTGGGATTCCACAGTCTACCAAGGTCTCATCCCATGGGCCTGGATCGAAGCCTCCACCAAAGGCGCCGTCCTCCTCTTCGTCGCCTCGGAAGCCGAATATTACGCTCGTACCTTCGGCGCCGGCGACTTCACCGCTGGCATCACGGGAGGAGTAACAGGAGGAGTCGCGCAAGCATATGCCACCATGGGTTTCTGCACCTGCATGAAGACAGTGGAGATCACCAAGCACAAGATCGCAGCATCAGGCGTCAAGCCTCCTGGGACCTTCGCGACATTCATGGATATCTACCGCAAAGAGGGTATCAAGGGGATCAACAAGGGCGTCAACGCCGTCGCCATCCGCCAGATGACTAACTGGGGCTCGCGATTCGGTCTCTCGCGTCTCGCGGAGCAAGGGATCCGTAAAGCGACGGGAAAGGAAGATGGGGGTAAGCTCAGCGCTTTCGAGAAGATCCTCGCGAGTGGGCTGGGTGGTGGTCTTAGTGCTTGGAATCAACCTATCGAGGTTATCCGGGTCGAGATGCAGAGTAAGACTGTGGATCCTAATCGTCCTGCGAAGATGACTGTTGGGAACACGCTGAATTACATCTATACCCAAAATGGCATGAAGGGTTTGTATCGTGGAGTTGTTCCTCGTATTGGGTTGGGCGTTTGGCAGACGATCTGTATGGTCGCCATGGGTGATATGTAAGTCTTTTCCACCATCCTAACACTTTAGATTCCTGGTTCACATGCTGACATATTTTTCTTCTTAGGGCCAAAACATACGTCGAGCAGCTCACGGGCGAGCAGGTCACGGCTAAGCATTAAAGGCGTTTGTACATGATGTGTAAGAATTAGACTTCACACACTGGATTCGTTGGAATGGGCATGCTAGACACGGAGTGTTTTGTGATGGCGCGTTAGGTAGGCCGGCAGGCAGATTAGAGATTTTTCCATCGACTTGACTTTTTTCGGTTTCCGATTCGACTTTGTTGTATTTTGGCAGTACGGCATTAGCCGAGCCGGTTTGTAGCTTTAGCGAGAAAAATCAAAATCTTTTAATCGTTTACTTATAGGGGTCCTGAATCCCTGCTGTTTTTCATGGAGGTGGGGTATGGAGTATGTTGTGTGTGCTGAGATGGATTTTCTCCTGCCTGTCAATCGACGCGCGTGGACAGGTTCTTGGTAGATTTTGACAGTGCGCGAGGACTTGAACCTGTCGCAGATGGTTTTATTTCTTCTTCAACTTTCTCATCTATCCACGGTATACAAGCAGGCGAGTCAGCAGACGATTGAAGTGTCCACTGCGATGTCACGTACTCATCTAAATCGACGACACGAAAGCAGGAAATCTTCTATCGTACATGGCTGGCTACTCGGAAGAAGTTGCCATGGTCTTCGCATATCGGAGCTGGATTGACAGGTGCGTGCTTCTCGTTGCCTCGCTCAGCGCCGACTCGTCGGGTGGAAATTGAGTGTTTGGGACGGATTGTGTGATGAGATGCGTCTACACGGCCTTGTTACCTTCACGGGGATTGCAAAGCGTGAGGCCTGGGGAGATCTCGTATCGTGTGCTGTATGCACGCGCGATTTTGGTTTCGGATGGGTTTTTGTACAGGACTGTTGAGTTAGCGCTGTGCTGTGGGGTGGGTTTGTACGTCTGCTTTCTGCGGAGGGGAGAGCGGAGGGGAATAAGGATTGGGATATTGTGAAATGGGACGAATATTTGGGTTGGGAGGAGCTCGCTTGCTGGGTGTTTCGGTTCTTGGGTGTCTGGTTTTTGGTCGTTTATGTGGATTTTGAGATGGAGGCGGGATTTTTATAGAGTTGTTTAGTTCATGGTCGCAGGAAGCTTTGATAATGATGTAGATGAGAGCGAAGGGCGATAAGAAATGGCGGGAGTAAGTGATGCCAGGAGGATAGAGAGCTCGGAAGAAGGAGAACTGGGTTGGGAAGTGACTTAGCTATATGTCGTGTTGAAGGATCACATCGTGTGTTCTTCTCCCGAGGAGGGAAAAAGGAATAGAACCCGATTTTTCTATTGTGTTGAGATTATACTCGTGAAATATTCTAGTGTTCCACTTGTTAATTTTCATTTCTTCATTTTTACTTCTCGGAATTAGTTTTGAGACATTAGAAAGGGATTGTCTAACGGACAAATATATCTCACCCCGTCTCTTAATTTCCTAGTCTTCGTATATGCGGAATATATGTTGCTAACAAACATACTGGGTCTGTTTATGATTACGAGCTAGGTTATTGCGATGATGGGTATTTGTAACAGAGAACAAGACTGAGTTTTATAAGCTACGGACTTAATAAAAGTAGATTCTAAGATAAAAGTAGATACACTGTAATTGAATATTCATCACAGCCATCACCCAGCTATTATTCTCTCCGAAGCTTAAGAATGCCTCGCCTGATGAATGTTACTTAGATAGAGCTATCATGAGAGTATTAATATCGAACTAAGGACGGAAGTTTCAAGGGAAATCTCGAAGTGGGAATAAGGCGATGAGTAGGGAATCGAGATATGAAGTTACCGTTTTTCAAGAGATGGATTGGATAGAGAGCGTGACATGTAGTTCCGCGAGAATGATAACGCTACTCGGTCATTCACCTAAGCGCGTTGGCGCCTTCAGCGAGCACGGAATACAAAGCAGGCAGGCAGGCAGGCAAAAGTGGGAAGCGGCTGTAATCGTGCCCAAGCGACGAGAAGGTACGAGGCTCCCCAAGACCTGCGGTGCGTCTTCCATCCCGCAGACCCGTCTCCGGCAGAGAAATCCCGTCAACGAAACACTCACGTCGATTTAGCATCTGTGGATATCCGTAACCCGCTCGCCCATCGCGTAGCACCACAATCGACGTATATGAGGCATTTTGCAGTCTGCCAAGTTCGCCAATGTGTATCTCGACGTTGGATGTGCTTGGCTTAGCTGGTCGAATACGTAGACTTCATATGAGATGTCGTGGGGTTCTGAGCCATGTGGCTTTCCCCGAGTTTTCCCTGTGTGGGGTGGGTTTAGATCAGCGCTAGGAGCGACTCCAGATTTCGAGGCGCTTAGTGTGGGGGGCTGCTACTAAGCGATTTTGGGCGCTTTTCGTAGGTTTTGCTATGTGGGATTTATGGGTATATGGTGAGGGTGCAGGTGGGTTACGCATATTAGCACGTGTGCGAGCCATGTATGCCACTGTCAGAATCCAAGACTTGAAGATGCAGGATGCCGTGTGTGATGGGGAATTGTACTACTGTTCTCGGGAGGTAGTCAGATGGTCTTTGAAGGTGGGAATCCGAGGATGGGAGCAAGATGAGGCTCTAGGCTTCTGAGGGAGGGTATATGCAGGCCCGTTGCGGCAACGGTTGGAAGCTTGGAGTGTGTTTCATGATTGTGTGGTTCGACCGATTTGGTTCTATGCTTTCGCACTCTGAGGATGCTTGTGTAGAGAGATGACCATGCTCGTCGGTTTGAGATGTGGCCTGGGCTTGCTTAAAGCAGTCTCTGTCTAGATCTCTTGATCTAAACTGGCCAGACTGATCTCGTCCTCGTACTATCGTGTGACTTTTTGAGAGAGTCCAAGCCTGGGCAAACGGAGAACGCGAGCCCCAAGGAGACCTCTCTCGATTTCAGTCTCACCATGTAAGAGCTGAGTTCTAAAAATGTCAGAAACATAGTAACTTCTTGAGGTGATAATTACAAGGAACTTCGCACGGTCATGTTCCCTTCGTACAAATCTCGAGTCTCAAGTGAGATTGTCCCAGGTTGTTCTTCATAGCATCTTTCTTGACGCCAGTCGCAATCAGTCATGCACGCCGAGTAGTATCTTCACTAGGCGCAAGGGACCTCGCAAATCATAGTTGCCAATTCGATCGATGGTCTTGGTACCTTCCACCAATGGCGGATGATTGCTTTCTGCTGAAAGAGACTGTTCTTTGAATTTTCGGACCTAGTGCGAAATTCCCTCGTTCGTTTCAATATTTCGCGTTTCTTTATTTGGAAAACTGGCTAGTACACTCATTTCTTCCCGTTTAGGTTCCAATCGAGTCATCTGACTCTACCGTGGTACCTAGGTACTGCCCAGGTGGCTGGCTTACTCCTAGGTGCATTCGAATTGCAGTGTAGTGTAATAGTACTACAGAAGACTTGTTCGTGAACTGGCGCAACAGGAAAGTATTTACTTCGTAGAATCTTCGGAGCAATGCGGGCTTGGTATGGATGATCTTGGGAAAGGGACTCAGGCACGGAGCAGCGTGTATTCTAGTCCGATGAGACGATGAACACAATATGGCTCATTTGATTGTTGTATGGCTTCGCAGCCAGCGTGGGACAATAGCCAGCGAGGCAATGGAAGGGTTCCACGCTCGCTCCATGCCACGCTTCACGCCATCTGCCATGAATCTTTCATCCAGTGATCATGCAGCGCTGTTTCTGAGATGCGCAAAATAGCTCAACCTTGGATCACCTTCGATCTAGGCTCGGCATGGGTGTACGGCGGCGTAAGGCAAGAATCTGAGTTCAAAAGCAGCGAGACTCGACTGCCGAGAGACGGCGGATCCACCGAATCAGCGGCCGCTAGCCAGAAACGACCCGCTAGAGCTACTTACCGCGTATAGCCTAGCGTGGTTATACCTCACTCTTCTGAAAAATTGTCCGATATCGACGAATGATATCGTGTAATTCGAGATTCGGTGGGCTGAATAAGCCAACGCCATCCTGATTGACCCAAATGCTGGAATGCGAGGAACGTCACGAAATTACCCAGATGTACGAAGTACGCAAGTACTTGTAATAGCCCAGACCGTGATCGAAATGAGACGGGCATTTCCCGTGGTACAGTACAGTACCGACCTGGAATCATCCCTCAGCTATGTCGCAATAATACGATACAATGATGTACTGTCAATTGATCCTCTCATGAAGAGTCGTCCGTATTAGCTTTCCACATACCTACCTACTAACTAGAAGTAGGTCTCCAACGGCTAGACTATAGATGGCGCGAATGCAGCAACGGATGGCATTTCGTGGGGATGGGCCAAAGTTCCGCAAAAAACGAAGCTGGGACGAGCTAGGATCAGCTTCCCCCGGAGATGGCTGCTTTTCCATGTGGAAAAGTTTTGCGGTATATCTTGAGTACCCTGCTTTGTTGTGAGGACGTGCGTGGCCGTAGGAAGGGAGAAGAGAGCGATGGTGGGGTATAGAGTAGTTGTGGGCGTGGGAATAGGAATATCTTAGGTACCGTACAGTATATCGAGGAACAGCGAACAGCCGAACTGTGTAGGATGACGGACTCGAGTGTTCCAAGGTTAGCATGAGACTTTTTGTAACGATAGACGCGGGGTATAGCTGGTACGGTAGTAGAAGGTACAGCTATCGAATCGACAATTGCTGAGTGTGCAGAGTGCAGAGTGCAGTCCTTCGGACGCCCTAGCTGGTGCTCTTCACTAAGAGATGGCCCTATCAGTATCTGGCTGAAGAGAGACGCGATCTACCAAGTCCTCTGCCCAGTGACGCGCATACATGCCCGCCTGTAGACTTGCAGTATTCGGATGTACACGAGCACGCAATGAGCGTGGCCAAGTATGAAAGTTTCCTTTGTTGCTCCATATGTTCATGAGATGTCGTCTTCGACAGAACAATCGGTTCGGTCGCGCACTAGAGCACAATCTGGACCACGGCCTCACTCCTAACGTGCGGCTCTGGTACTCTATATCGAACTGTCCAAATGGGTGTATGAAAAATACAGGTATCTAACCACTTTTGATCGTTTTACATCTTCTGGTTCACAATACAGTAGAAACTCGATATAAGGATTACCCTACATAAGGATACCTGAGTATTAAGGATGTATTCTATAGTCCGGCGTATTTTTAGGTACGGAATAAGGA
>QYAH01000507.1:14706-29481 GCA_003988945.1 Chaetoscypha palmicola
GAAATTATATATAAAATATCCTCGAATATCCTTATTTTCCTATAATTTTACGAGATTAGTAAGCGATTCTTAGAGGAAAATATATAATCTACTATAATACAATATATTAGGGGTATTTTCGAGTATATTCTCTAGTAAAAAAATCACATGACATCTCGATATAAGAATAACCTCTAGATAAGGATATATTGCTCGGTCCGAAACACATCCTTATATCGAGTTTCTACTGTAGTCGCTGTCGACCGTCGACTATCACTATCGACTTGGCCCGTCTGGGCGAACCGCAAGTGCAAGCGTTACCTCTTCTGCCATAAATGCCACCCTAGCATTTTTTAAAGCCACCTTGGCACCCCTGCAACTCCATCCACCCATCACCCATCACCCATCACCCACCACAGGGCAAGCACGATCGCTGCTCTGCAGGTGCTGCCCTGCTCATTCAAATACACCCTTCTTCCCCAGAGCTCCCAAGGCTTTTCGGTCCCTCTCTCCCACATCGACACCTTCCCATCGTCGGCGCCCTCCTCCCCTCGTCATCTCTTTCCGAGCTTGCATCTTGCAGTTCAATTAATTCCTCCCTCCACCTCTACCTCTACCTCTACCTCGACCTACATTTTCATCGTTTCTTTAATCCGTCTCGATACACATCGCGCGTCCTAATCAATTGCATCTTTCCTTCCCGGGAGTTGGAAGCAGAGCTCCGCTCACCACTCTACGCAATGGCCGACATCCACCACGGTGCGACAGGCACGCACTCCAGTAGTAATACGTCCTCTGAAAATCCAAATCACCTGAATACCAACATTGAGTCAGGTACCTTCGACGAGAAGTCTGGCCACCATGATCCCGTCCCAACCAAGAAACCCCTCGAAGATGAAGAAGAGGATGAGGATATGGACGCTCTGATCGACGAACTCGAATCCCAAGATGGTCACGCCGAAGAAGAGGAAGAGGGCGAGACCGTCAATCCAGGCACTGGACGAGTCGTTCCAGAAGATCAACTAGCAACCGATACACGAATTGGTCTCACAGAAGCAGAGGTCCTCGCCCGTCGTAAGAAGTATGGTTATAATCAGATGAAGGAAGAAAAGGAGAACTTGATCCTCAAGTTCCTTGGATACTTCGTCGGCCCAATTCAATTCGTCATGGAGGTACGTTTTCTAATCTTCACGTTCGCTCTTTGCGAGCTTGACTGCAAGTTTTGCGCTGCGCGGCTGGGCCTGCTATCAGGTCATTTGTCGGGCCGCATTGTTTGTCTTGAACGTCTGTTTGTTTTGGCTGCAGCACCCAGGACCCGGTCCATTTTCGGCCTGGAATGACAGGCGCCGAGACACGAGGACCTCCACCCTCCATTCACACCCTGGTGGTAAAGCGTGCTGACAAGATTCAATCTTATAGGCTGCTGCTGTACTCGCTGCCGGTTTGCAAGATTGGGTTGACTTTGGTGTCATTTGTGCGCTGCTTTTGCTGAACGCCAGTGTTGGATTTATCCAAGAATTTCAAGCTGGCTCCATTGTCGACGAATTGAAGAAAACCCTTGCTCTCAAGGCTGTCGTCCTTCGAGATGGTCGTCTTTTCGAGGTCGAGGCTCCTGAAGTCGTTCCTGGTGATATTCTCCAAATTGAAGAGGTAAGATTATCTCAATTTCCCAACCACACTCCACGGATGTACCTGGATCCTGTGCTAACGTACTCGTAGGGTACCATTATTCCCGCAGACGGTCGTGTTGTAACAGATGACGCTTTTCTCCAAGTCGATCAATCCGCCATCACCGGAGAGTCACTCGCAGTCGATAAGCATAAGGGAGACCAATGTTATGCATCCTCCGGTATTAAACGTGGTGAGGCCTTCATGGTCATCACTGCAACCGGTGACAATACCTTCGTTGGTCGTGCAGCTGCACTGGTAAACCAAGCCTCCTCCGGAACTGGACATTTCACTGAAGTACTGAACGGTATTGGCACGGTGCTTTTGGTATTGGTCATTTTCACTCTTTTGATTGTTTGGATATCATCATTCTACCGATCCAACCCAATTGTCCAAATCCTCGAGTACACCCTTGCTATCACCATCATCGGTGTACCAGTCGGTCTACCAGCGGTTGTTACCACCACAATGGCTGTTGGCGCGGCATATCTCGCAAAGAAGAAGGCCATTGTCCAGAAGCTTTCTGCAATCGAATCTTTAGCTGGTGTAGAAATTCTCTGCTCTGACAAGACCGGTACATTGACCAAGAACAAGCTTTCTCTCGCTGAGCCATTCACGGTCCCAGGTGTTGAGGCCGACGATCTCATGCTGACTGCCTGTCTGGCTGCTTCCCGTAAGAAGAAGGGTATCGACGCTATCGACAAGGCTTTCTTGAAGGCCCTCAGATACTATCCTCGCGCCAAGTCCGTCTTGTCCAAGTACAAGGTCATTGAGTTCCACCCATTCGATCCCGTCTCGAAAAAAGTCCAAGCTATTGTCGAATCTCCACAGGGCGAACGTATCATCTGTGTCAAGGGAGCACCACTTTTCGTTCTTAAGACCGTCGAGGAGGACCACGCAATTCCAGAGGAAATTGATCAAGCTTACAAGAACAAAGTAGCTGAATTCGCAACTCGTGGATTCCGCTCCCTCGGTGTTGCTCGCAAGCGTGGCGAAGGTCAATGGGAGATTCTTGGTATTATGCCCTGCTCTGATCCTCCACGTCATGATACTGCCCGAACTATCAACGAAGCCAAGACCCTCGGTCTCTCGATCAAGATGTTGACTGGTGATGCCGTCGGTATCGCTCGTGAAACCTCTCGTCAACTTGGTCTTGGTACAAATGTCTACAATGCTGAGCGTCTTGGACTCGGTGGCGGTGGTGATATGCCAGGTTCCGAGGTCTATGATTTCGTCGAGGCCGCTGATGGATTCGCTGAGGTTTTCCCACAACACAAGTATAATGTCGTGGAGATTCTTCAACAACGTGGATACTTGGTTGCTATGACTGGTGATGGTGTGAACGACGCTCCATCTTTGAAAAAGGCTGACACTGGAATTGCCGTTGAAGGTGCATCCGATGCTGCTCGTTCGGCCGCTGACATTGTTTTCCTCGCCCCAGGACTTGGTGCTATCATCGATGCTCTTAAGACTTCCAGACAGATCTTCCACCGCATGTACGCTTATGTCGTCTACCGTATCGCCTTGTCCCTTCATTTGGAGATCTTCCTTGGACTATGGATCGCCATCTTGAACAGATCTCTCAACATTGAGTTGGTTGTCTTCATTGCCATTTTCGCTGATGTCGCCACCTTGGCCATTGCATACGATAATGCCCCTTTCTCCAAATCGCCAGTCAAGTGGAACCTTCCCAAGCTTTGGGGTATGTCTATCCTCCTCGGTGTTGTCCTTGCCATCGGTACATGGATCACTCTCACTACTATGATTGCTCGTGGTGAGGATGCCGGTATCGTGCAGAACTTTGGCTCCATGGATCCCGTCCTCTTCCTTGAGATCTCGCTCACTGAGAATTGGCTTATCTTTATCACCCGTGCCAATGGTCCGTTTTGGTCGTCAATTCCTTCATGGCAATTGTCCGGTGCTATCTTGGTTGTCGATATTCTCGCAACCTTCTTCACCCTTTTCGGTTGGTTCGTCAATGAGGGAGAGACCTCTATTGTCGCAGTCGTCCGAATCTGGATCTTTTCTTTCGGTATCTTCTGTATCATGGGCGGTGTCTACTATCTCCTCCAAGATAGCGTTGGCTTCGATAATCTCATGCATGGGAAATCACCAAAGAAGAACCAGAAGCAAAGATCTCTCGAAGATTTCGGTAAGTCGCGTCGCATGAAACCTTGTTCGAACTCTCATACTAATGTGTTTCATAGTTGTCTCGCTCCAACGTGTTTCTACACAGCACGAAAAGTCCGCATAAACATACCCTTGACAAAACGGATCCATATCGCGCATTGACGATATTGCCGTGTCAGAGGGTTCTTCTTTGTGTTTAGTACTCATCGTACGCCTTGTACTGTAGAGTCATCCTGCTGCACTTTGCTGGTGTTCAGCCATGTTGATTTTGAGAGCATATAATATAATTGCTCCCTAGTCTTTTTTTATTACAAAAAAAGGCCATTGAGGGCTGGTTTTTGAACGGAGTAGGAAGGAGTCATACCCCAATACCAAATGTTTTTCTTAGACTTGATAAATAAAAGTAAAAAAACTTAAATTTCCATGATGTTATGATTGTGAGATTAGTGATTGGCTCTTAGCATCTACATTCCTCATTATGCGCGTACGGTATAGCAAAATACCCCGGTTCTCCAACGCCTACCACTTCTTATGATGGTGTGTAACGCAATTTTTCCACATGACTTGACATTATTTTTGAACCCGTATCTAAAGACCACGCGATCATTTCTTCGGTGAGGGGTACATATGTACTGTACAGTCCTGCATGCAATGAATAGTACTATAGGTGGTGTGGCTTTGAAAATGAGAGGAGCGCAGCGGCTAGATACATAAGTATACAGTAGGTAGCCTGGGTGGAGGATTATTGAATACGTGGTAAGTATTTAAGAGCGAGCGGGATCCCTTTCGCCTTAGAAAGGTTTGATTTGAAGTTCTGTAAATCGGTCAGGAAACCAGATTCGAGATGAAAGTTGGGATTTTGCTACGAGTTAGCGCTGGACTGTTGTTCTCGCTGAAAACTTTGGAGGCTACTCTAATTGAGGAGATTGAGGAGATTGAGGGGGATCATCGTGGTGAGGATGGTATGTATGTGCTTTCTTCTCGCTTTGAATCCGATGTGGTGGAGGGAAGGAAGCTTAAGGCGGGGCCGAGAAGTGGGGTTTACTTGAAGATCGTTGAGGCACGGACCGTCGGGATCATTCTAAGCTTTCCTTCGTATATCACCCCGCTATCCTTGGCATCAACATGAATAAGGAAGATTATTTAAGAACCAGAACTTTCCAATTAACAATCACCAATTCCTCCAGACCATCCCCATCCGCACCCCTCCCCCCCAAAATGACCTACCAATACGCCAACTTCCCCCCCAACACCCCGCACCCCATCCCCACCGCCGCCGGCAACGTCACAATCACCACCACGGCCCCCACCGACATCTGGCGCAAACCCCCGCACACCAACACCTTCAACGCACCCATCATCTACACGTCGCTCCCCGTCTCCAGATTCGCATCCGCGCGCGTCACCGTCTCCGCCGCCTGGAACACGCTGTACGATCAAGGCGGGCTCATCCTCGTGCTTCCGCGGTCGAAATCCAATCCGAGCGAACAGCGATGGGTCAAGACGGGCGTGGAGTTCTATCATGGCGCGCCGATGGTGAGCGTGGTTGCGGCGGACCGGTGGGCGGATTGGAGTTTGCTCGGCTTGGAGGCGGGTGAGGAGGAGGGATCCGTGACGGTGCTTGTGGAGCGGGAGAGGGTGGATGGCGTGGTGGGGTGTGCGTTGAGGGTTAGTGTTGTTGGAGAGCGCGGGACGGTGTTGATGAGGGAGGTTACGTGGGCGTTTTGGGATTTGGATGAGCGGGAGGAGATGTGGGTTGGGATGGTGGCTGCGAAGCCGACGGGGAGGGGGGAGGAGTTGGTGGTTGGGTTTGAGGGGTTTGAGGTTGTGGTGAGGGATGAGTGAGAGGTGGTGGTTGTGGTGTTTGTGGAAGGGTTGGTATGTATGTATGTGTTGGTGGAGATTAATATCACCTTCTTAGCTAGAGGGGAGCTTATATTTATATGTGTTCTAGCTTTAATATCTAGATTCAAGCGAATTTAGAATATAATCTTCTATCTAAACTCCTACCTCATATCTCATATCTCAGCCCACAGCCTTCATCTCAGATCCAATTCATTGACTCCTCCAAAACATCACCACCAATTTCCATCGATCTAAAATCCCACATCCCAGCCCAAGAAATGTTTCTCGGAATCAACATCTTATAAGTCCTTAAACACACCTTCCTACTTACTATGACATCACTTGTCAATCCTATATACTCCGTAGGGGGGGTGCTGATATAGGCTCCCCTACCTTTGGATAGGGCCTCCCCTACCCCACTATACTATGCCCGAAGCAGATTTTGCCATACGCGTGGATTTGTAAGGCGGGAAATAGAAAGGCGCGGAGGCGTGGAATACAGCTCGCTGTCGCTCCCTCGCCGTCGCTTAATAGTATAGAAGTCTTGGTGTTGTGAGAATTGAATTGATTGAATTTAACTAATTGTATCGCTGAGAGCTTGGCACGCGCCACTACCAGACCTAATAACAAAGGCTTAACCAGCTCTCCTAGCATGAAGTTTGGCGTATTCTGTAGTATCATCGAGGGAGGTAAAGATACGTGGGTCGGGAAGTGATAAAGGTTCCACTCCATAGGAATCAAGAGCGTTAAATGTAGCGGAGGCAAGGCCTGGAACAACTATACGTGGAGCAGCTATTGTGCGATCGTCGACAACACCAAGGAATATATATACTATTAGGGCGACGGCGAGGTTGTGGGAGGGCGACAGCGAGGTTGGGGAGGGCGGCAGTGAGGTTCAAAAAATGTAAAATGTTGGCAGATGTTTACTTCTACGAATTGACGCGTTTTACTATGGGAAGCGACGCGAATATTCAGTACTAGGCATCCCTCCACACCGCCATATATGTGGGGTAGGGGAGGCCCTATCCAAAGGTAGGGGAGCCTATATCCTGACCCCGTAGGGGTAGGTAGCGAGAACGTCACAAGCGAGAACACCCCTGCACGTCCTCTATTCCTTCATCATCTAGCGCAACTCCTTTCCCCGATCCTCACCACAATAACAAACACCTGCCGGTACTATATCTAGGTACAGTACAACAACCATCATCTAAATCACCACCCATCATCTCATCTCACCTAACTAATGCCCCGCCTCAGCTGTCAACGTCATGGCATCAAGGCTTAGCCCCCTCGCTCTGAACCTCGCTCTGATCTTCACAGCCCGTAAGCGAGATGACAGGTGGGGCTGCTTACCCATCTAGTCAGCCGCATACTGTATATCAAATTCAAATTCAAATTCAAATTCCAAATACCCAGCGCGTACAGCGTGAGATGTGCGCGAGCTAGAATGATGCGGGCGGGAGGTATTTGAGGTATTTGAGATGTACGTGGCTGTGCTATGAGCAGGAGCGAGATAGGGGGATAGATAGGGGGATAAGGAGATAGATATAAGATTGATTCCTCATCACGGACAAGTCAGCCATCTATCTATTCATCCCATCTTCTGCATCTAGATTCCAATATCGACGGTTAATTATCAATTCCACACCTGCACGCACAGCACATCATCCAAGTCCATTCATCCCATCTTCTGCATCTAGATTCCACATCCACATCCACACCTACACGCACATCCACATCCACCACCACCTACCTACCTCCTACCTACCTCCTACCACCAACCCACACAATGGTCCTCGTCCTCCTCATCGGCGCCACAGCCGCCGGCATCTCACACGTGAAAAAGAAGCGCGCGGCGAAGAAACTAGACGCGGGACATGCATCAAATCATTCTACGACGACAAGTACTACGACGAGTGGAGCGTCAAGACGGGAGGGCGTGTATCGTGCTGAGGAGGAGGAGGAGGAGGAGGATGGGTTGGTGGATGGGTTGGCGCCGCCGCCTTATAGGAAGGAGGGACGGGCGGTTGTTGGGTGTGAGGAAGGGGGGAGGGGGTGTGTTGAGGTGGAGGAGGTAGAGCCGCCGGTTTATAGGGAGAGGTGGTGAGGGTTTGGATGGGAGGGGAGTGATGATGATGAGGGGCTCGGTGGGAGGTGTTGAGGGCTGAGATGGCTGGGATGGGCATGAACAGGCGAGATTCAGGGCGGGCGAGGCGGTTGGTTCTTTGTAAGATAGATATACCGTAGCGTGGGAGGGGGTTGCACGTTGTGGGAGATTATAGGAATATTTCTTTTGGTATTGTTTATGGCCGTGTCATATCATAAATCCCTTGCAAGTTCAATAAATGCACCCTCATAACGCCATAGGCATAAACCCCGCCAAATGCTTACACTCTGCTCTGCCGGATCCGACTCATGCCCCCGCCATATATTACACGCCCGCCTCCCTATCTACAAATTCCCACGCTCCGCCTGCTCGCGTTCAATCGCCTCAAACAAGCTCTTGAAATTCCCCGCTCCAAACCCATCGAATGCATTCCGCTGAATAATCTCAATGAACACCGTCGGACGATCCATCAACGGTTTCGTAAAGAGCTGAAGGAGATACCCCGCCTCGTCGAAATCAATCAGGATATTCAGTCTCTGGATCGTGTCGAAATCTTCCTGGAGTTTCCAGCTTCGCTTATCGCTCGTCAGCCGTTGACGCATCGTGGTGTAGTACGTCTCGGGGACAGTAATAAACTCCACGCCTCGCGCTCGGAGATTCGAGACGGCGGAGATGATATCGTGCGTGCGAAGAGCGATGTGTTGCACGCCGGCGCCGCCGTAGAAATCCACGTACTCTTCGATCTGGGACTTCTTCTTTCCTGGCGCGGGCTCGTTGATGGGCATCTTGACGACGTTGTTGGGAGACGCCATGACGATGGAGTTGAGGGCCGAGAACTCGGTGGAGATCTGGGAGTCGTCGACGGACCAGAAACGGTGGAAGGAGAGACAGCGTTCGTAGTAGGCGCAGGCTTCTTCCATTTGGCCCCAGTCTTGGTTGCCGACGCAGTGGTCGATGGCTTCGAGTGTGACGGCTGGGAGGAGAGCTTGCAGGGGGTCGAGCTTGGATCTGGCGATGGCTTTGTAGCCGGGGAGGAAGATGCCGCTGTATGAGGCTCGTGAGATTAGGGTGTGTGTGGTGTCGCCGTATGTGCGGATGATTGCTGTTGTGACGGAACCGTTTTCGTCGGAGCGGACGCGAGGTGACTGGACGGACACAGCGCCTTGCTCGACGGCTTGCCGATATACGCCTTCCACGTTATCGACCTCAAATGCAACGTCCTTGACAGCATCGCCGTGTTTCTCCAGATGTGAGTACATCTCCTTCAAGAGGCTTCGTTCTTCCGACGAGATAGGCTCGTCGCCGTCAAGACATGAATATGACTTGACGGGAGACTGAAGAACAAATCTAACCTTCCCATTCGCAACGACGTGTGAAGCGATATACCGACTACCCGTCTCGAGACCTTGGTAGGCTATGGTGTAGAACCCCAGACGAGTGGTATAATACGAAGCAGCTTGCTTGGCATTTCCCACGTACCAGGTAATATGGTCATACCCGTGAAAATTGGGTGTGCCATCGACTGCGCCAGAGGTGTTGTTGGATGTTGGAAAGGTAAGGGATGCGGGTGATAGAACGGGGGGTGTGATGGCTGACGGAGCCATGGTTGGAGAGCTCGTAAGAAAATGACGAGATAAGGACTCAGATGGAAAGCAGGTACTGGCTTTTCTAGAAGCTTAACAAAGTTCCAAAGCTCGGCTTGGCTTGAGGCTTTTGTTAGATTGCGGATGGCCGTGATCTTGTGAAGTCAAAGAAAAGTAGTTGTGTATGAAACCAGATGGAGAAACAGGACAGGCTTGCTTATATCTATCTAGACGGCAGATTCGGTCCATTCATGATTCACTGCCAATCTGATCCTGCACTTACAGGCTGGCTCATCTTGCTTCCCTACCTCGCAGTCAGTCGCAGCATGCTGGCGGGATTGGAAAGAGCATGAATTCTGAGCGCCGTCATTGGAGGTGAGCAAGCGTAGCGCAATCGGTGTTAAGCGGAATTCAATGCTCGGCTTAAAATGCGCCGCGGATAGCCGACTTTCCATTTCACATACAAGAAGTAGGTACTCTGCGATTCGCACCTCATCTGTCGATGGAAGGACTTGTCTGTTGCAGTGCAATTCACCAATTCATATGGCATGGCATGGCATGGCCAACCAAGTGGATGAGTAAGTGAGAGCCGAACTTGATGGTACAAGAGGTCTTCCTTATCAGCTCAGATCTATCATTCCGACGCGTCTTATCCCCTTGTGCCTTCCTCTGATCAACGCATCTATCAATCTCTTGCTACCTAGGTAGCCTCATCTCATCCTCTTCTTCAATTGTACGTAGTGGTGTCCATATTTGAGCGGCCGTATTGCAGAGTTGCAAGCTACTTCAACGAACCTTGTCGACAGAGCCATTGTCTCACGCTTCTTACTCTCCGCCCGCTGTTGACACGATACATATCGTTGGCATCAATCAAGAGATATCATACACCTCGTTGTGTCTGACAGACAAGACAAACCACTTCTACGGTGTTATCGCAAACATCCAACCTACACATAACCAACAAATCCACCGTCTTCCATCAATCAATTCCCATCTCGCAACCACAATGGCATCAACCTCAACCCTCACCCCTCACGACCTATCAATCCTCTCTAAAATCGCCGACCCAGAAGCCTCCCCCTCAGCACCCCTTCTCATCGACGCCTCCCTCCCCAAAGACCCCCAAATCGCCGACCCAACCCTCTACACCACCCTCAGCACCCTCGAACGTAGCATAATATCAACCCTTCAAACCGCCGAGCTCAACGCCACGCACCCAAAACCCCCTCCAAACACCCCGTCCCTTCTATCAACCTACCAAACCGCAATCACCGACCTCAGCAATCTCATCACGCACCACCCAAATTACGCCAGCGCCCGCAACAACAGAGCCCAAGCCCTCCGACGCGTCTACGGCGATGGAATCCTCGTCCAATGCCCCAGCCCATCTTCATATCCAGACGAAGCTCCCCCCTTAGACCCGACAGCCAGCCCAACAACCCTCCTCTCAAACGCCACCACCCTCCTCAACGACCTCACCCACGGCATCACCCTCCTCACTCCCCTCCCCTACACACCCCTCTCCCCAACCACCGCACGCACGCTCTCAAGTCTGCACAC
This sequence comes from Chaetoscypha palmicola, assembly GCA_003988945.1. Taxonomy (NCBI): domain Eukaryota; kingdom Fungi; phylum Ascomycota; class Leotiomycetes; order Helotiales; family Helotiaceae; genus Chaetoscypha; species Chaetoscypha palmicola. The sequence goes on from QYAH01000507.1 coordinate 25,579, forward strand.
GCAGCGCGGCGCGCTGTACCACCTCACCGCCAAACGACTGCAACACGTCGACAGCCGACTGGTCGTGGGGCCGGGGATGCGTGAGGGGAGTTGGGATCGTGTGGAGTTCGAGGAGGCTGCGTCGCGGGATTTCGTGCTGGGAGGACGGCTGGGGAATGAGGTTGCGAAGGCGTTGGCTGTGGCTGCGAATCCGACGGCGAAATTGTGCGGCGAGATGGTTCGGGATGCGCTGAGGAGGGAGTATGGGGGGGAGGTGTGAAGTTGTAACGTCATTGTCCGGGTGGTGAGATGGACTTCGTAACAACGATATTTCATATATATATCCCGAGCATACGAAATAATAATCTATCTATCTACCGAGCTCCACCACCAACATTCTCCCGCCTTCAGAAGCTCATGCCTTTCTTTACTATACTAGTAAGATAGACTTAGGGGAGTAGATAGCCATCGCCACAATAATATTTCATATATATCCCCAGCATACTACATAACAATCTATCTATCTATCTATCTACCTACTAAAATCCACAACTAACATCCTCCCACCATACCATTCTCCCATCCCCAGCAAAGCCGTCTTCCCTTATCCAACCTCAAGCTATCACTACCCTTTCTACCCTTATCTGCTCAGTTATAACGTATACGTAGAACTACTATCTTGTTAATTCCTCCTCGAATCAGATTTCAACGCCTCTAACGCTCGATTAGAGCGCAGACGGGAGATTTCGGTTGAGGTGTTGTGTGTTGCGGCACGGTGTGATGTTGGATATTTGACAGGGTGTTGGTTTTGAGAGGGGTGTAGATGAGATGAGTTGATGAAATCTTAAGATTGAGATTGAGAGGGTTGGTTTGGTATTGGTTATAAGTAACGCGTATACACACCGTGTGAATTTATAAATCTAGATCCGAGGACCGAGGGTGAAATATCTGAGGATTGAATGAATGATGATGATGATACTTTAATATAGCTTTGTGAAATTATTATCGCGCTGTAATAGAGCTAGATTGAATATCTAGGCGGATTTAAGGTGAGGAAGTAGTGAATTACCTGCGCTACTTTGTAAGATAGTTAGTTCTGCTGTTATGTTATAGAATGCCTATACTTGATCCTAGAAGAATAGGAGGTGGGTAAAGGAATAAAATATATAAGCTGTAGATATATAGAAAGGTAGATTTCGCTTGTGTAGAATGGGAAATACGGGATAGAGAGTAAACTTATAGGTTTGTTTCGGTAATAGATAATGTCTTAGTAGTAAGTAGGTATAGTATTAATTAAAAGTAGTATATTTATATATTAATTAATATAATTATTTAGTTAATTAGATTTAATTTAGAGTTGTTAATTAAATTAAATTAAATTATTTAATATACTATACCTAACTATAGTCCCTGTAATTTCCTAGCCCTTTTATCCTATTCCGCTCTTATAAGATAACAGGTACTCTTACTTTATAATATATAAAACGTAGCGGCAAGATCGTCAGAGCCCTCTACCTATTAGACACCGGTGATTATTATTACCTTCTTAGTGTTATAAGTAAGGGGAGATAACTTCTAATTTAAACACAATTTAATAGTCTTAAATTAAGTATAGGTAGAGGATATAAGGACACTAAGCGTAAGTTCATGAAATTCATCTCTAGTGACTTGTCTTACTAGGACCTGTTAGCGTGTAGTAATTCTTTAATTTTCTCTCCCGTGAAAAAGGAGACGACATAGCGACTATCCGAACGATTATCACAGCTCCTACATGTCCGCTACGCGTCTACCTTAGAACTCGCTCGAACGTACTTCCGTCTCTATTCTTTTCTATCTGTAAGAGATGCTTAAGTCTATTATTAAATACTAGTAAGTGTATATAGTAAACTCTCTAGCTATACGAAATCGGTAGTTAATACTTCTTTAGTAGTAAAAATTCATTACGATAAATATATTACTAATATACTATATATAGCTACCTGTAATTCCTAGCCTGTTTATCTAATTCCACTCTTATAAAATCCTAAGAACCTATATCTTACTATATATAATCTATAGTAATAAACTCTAAAGCTAGATCTTTAACCTAGTTACTATCTTTAACATTCTTTACAGATTACTAAAGAAGAGAAGGTTCTTTTTTATTTAAACATTAGTTTTAGCGATCTAATAATTTCTAGAAGTAAGTGAGTACTAGCGTGAGATATAAGAAGTTAAAGATATACTTAGATCTTCGCCCTCCTAAATACTCTATATCGGGTCTCGTAGACACGACTTTCTCTGTTAAATTCGCCTTCTCCTATAGGTAGTCGACGACATATTAATCACCCTTGAGGACGCTAATATAGCCACTACTCATCTGCCTTAGAAGTCCCTTAAACATACTTCTATTTCTCCTCTTTCTACTCGTAAAAGAAAACCTCAAGTCCTTATAACCTACCCTTACACTCACGTTTCAAACTATATAGCTCTACGAAATTAGTAATAACTAATTCCTCGGTAGTAAAATCTTATCCCGATAAAACTCCTACGAATCTACTACGTAGCTACCTGTACTATATATTATACCTCCCTAAGTTAAAAGTAGACATATCCTATTATATATAGGAATAGTAATAAGCTTATTAAACCTCTATATACCCGTAGTAGGTATTATTAGCTTCCTAGAGTTATATGAGAATCGTTCTCGTCACAATATCAAGCTCCCCTGATCACGAAGCTCACATGCTAAACCTCACATATAAGAACCTTATATATAAGACYRAACACCGAACCCCCTCCTAATAGAATACCGGGACCCCTCCTTATAGGATCCGAGTACCGAGTRCCGGTACCCTAYATTCTCCGTATTACGGGGAACCGAAGCCTAGATGTCCGAAACCCCTCCTTATAAGATCTAAGAGCTATAGTAAATATTACTCGGGTCGTAACCGAATACTATAGGAGGGCAACTCAAAGCCACTATAATCGTAGGTCTATAGAACTAAGGTCAGGAGAGATAATAATAAAGAGAGAAGGTAAGGAGAACTATAATAAGCTAAAGAACTTTATTATAAAGTCCTTGTTATTATAGTAAATATATAACTTAATATACTATTAAGTAATAGAGTAGGGTTTTATAACTTTAATATAGTATCTATATTATATATATCCTTAATAATGTCCTAACTGTCTATAAAGTGCTTCCCTTATACTAGGGGGCTAATCACCTAACCCTTTGTGTCACGAGTAATTACATGTTATTACCTAATATAGGTAAAGAAATAGGTAAAGAAAAATATCTATAGCTGGCTCCCTACTATATACGTCCCCTCCTTAGAGATTAGCTATCCTCGGCTATACTATTATTCGGACTAGTACTATAGGTGTAGGCCTGTTCTTAAAAATATTAAAATAGRCGTRGTTTACCCCTAATTCCTATAAAATTCTAGTAAAGCTCTATATAAGTAAAGGTGAAYAAATATAATAAATAAGATAGTAACCTATCTTTAGTCGTCTAGGCGTAGGTCGGAATTGTTAGTAAGTTTAAGTAGTATTACTATACTTAGATCTCCTAGCTTTAGTAGCTAGTCTTCTTTTATAGTATRCCGACAAATACTTATTCYCTCGTCTCTTAAGTCTTAATTTCTACTACTATATCTTTATAACTAGTATAGCGTTTTATATAGATTTTTTARAGGWTRTCGATWAGGCCCTAGTCGACGATTTAGCTACTTTARGTTRTCTAAGAAAATTTAAAAATAGTTATTATTTTAAAGTAATACTAGTTAGTATATATTTATCCTATAGAATCTCCTTTMTATATCCCTAATCTATTATTCCGTATAATTCCTACCTTCTTATTAGTTACCCTAAGGTTAGATAAGCGGAAAAAGTCGTGAATTTGTCTAGTTAATATGTCTCTAGCTATATACTAGAAGGAAT